>WUAW01021127.1:159-24946 GCA_017165845.1 Thaumetopoea pityocampa
CTCTTCCATATGGCAATGCGATCCGAAATACTAACCACCTGAGGTCTCCGCCAGTTCTCGTTTGCAAAAGTAGATAGTTAAATTATAAATAATATTAGTATTATTGATAATTTAACATTTAACAATTTTATAATAGTATAGATAGAAGATAGACAGATAGATGCAAACGTTTTTGTAAACAGTTGACTTCACTCTTAAATTAGTATCATCATAAAAAGATATTTAATAATTTTTAAGATGTTAATTTTAGTCTCCTATGTCATTTCAATAAGAAGGAGCCGATCACGGTTGCTATGCGTTTTAGTTTCCCACTTAACCCATTAACTGCTAAATTTTTAATGTTTAAAATTTTTGTCCAAATAAATTATATGTATGCACAAAAGTTGTGTATCAGTATAATTATATTCAATTTATTATGTTTTGTCTTGAAAATATTTGATATTTTTGATAATGTCCCAAATGGAGATGTTTTTAAAAATATCAAATATTTTCAAGAAAAACATAACACTGAGTAAGTAACAAATCGTTACTATAACCTCTAAATTATATATTTATCTATGGTATGTTATTATGATATAAAAACCAAACCAAAAATATATGACAATTCTGTTCCGTTCAACTTACAGACATATTTCCAATTTGTTCGCTTGTTGTAACAAAACGAAGTATACACACTTTCAGATCCACAATACTGACTGACATATATATAGAATGAAACTGTCAGCAGCTCTAAATATATTTGTGGCGCCGAATGGTGTACGTAAAATTCAAAAATCCCCAAATGGGGATCGTTGCAGCTAATGGGTTAATGGTGGACTGACGACTTCGAGAGTCATTAGTGAAGACTGGCTAGAAAGACAAGGTTGAGTTGAGGTTAAAAGTACAGAATAGGTAATTTTTTGTAACTTGGTAATTATAAAAATGTACGAAAGGTTCACTTGCAATGACGCGTGTCCCGTGGAAACCATGAGGCCTGTGCATATGCCTCACGAAATGTGATAATGTGTCTGAAAAGCGTACTGTTGGAAGTGAGCCTAAGGAGTACTCGATAAACTATAAGCGGGGGTCCATTCGTTTAGGTCTAACATAGTGTGTGTCACAGACCCGTTAGACTTAGGTGTTCGCGTGCTATTTCAAGCAATGAACATTTACTCATGTGTTATGACCCTAACGGGCGAGAAAGAAACGAGCGATTCTGAAATTATCAAAGAAAAAAAAGAGTCTAACACGTAGAGATATGGTTCATATTAGTGTGCATGCAGAGAGCGGTATGCCGTATGTATATATTATTACGTCGTCTTCAGAGTCGTTATTTAATTAATTTTCTTCACGGAGTGTATCTTCTAGTCTTTTTTACTATTGGCGCGCTCAAAATACCAAATCACTCGCTTCGGTTCATTTGCACATAAGTAAAAGAGGCTCTAGCAATGGAGCGGTGGCGGATATCCACGTTAGTTTCTGGTTAAATTCTGTCTGGGGCAGCAACGTCCCTATTGGGAAAAGAGCCGGCTGGCAGCCCTGCGGTCGCCAATGCGCTTAGTCGATATGGCCGACTATGCGTATTTCTTCTAGACAACGAATCCGTGCAAAAATTGCAATTTATCCATTGAACTACACTCGTAATGAGAAAAAGACGATGAGATATTTTTCCCTCAGAAAAATCTCTAAGGCATGTAGTTTTCCTCTCGATGTTTTACTTCACTGTTTAAAACGTGCGACAATTAATTATTAACACGCACATGATTTCGAAATGTGAGATGTGTCTTGGATTCGAACTTGAAATTGTCACTTGAACTTAGCATGTGTCACTAGGCTATCACAGCTTCAGTGATATAAATACACATTATTATTAAACCACAGAAATGTTCAATACTAATATAATTATAGAGAGATAAAAATCATGATTATAGGTATTTACGTTGTTTATTTATGGTGTAGTGCGGCTCCGAACAATGGAGGCTCACATAAGCCCCACAGAGTAACGGGGTTCAACAATGAGGTCAGATCAAGCCGATCGGCTGAACTATACAATGTTCATTTATATGCAAATACAGTTGAAAACGTAAACATGTAGCCTGTTACTTTAAAATTTTGATATTATTAGCATCTGTCTATTATTAATTATACTATCATATTATAAAAATACTATTATAAAATCGTAAAATATCATTGTTTTTACATTAAAGAAATTTCAAAAAATCTAACTCAGATAAGAAACCGTCCATTGTTTTCTTCGCGTTTGTTTGTTCTTGTTTCATGAAAAAATTAGCGGGACATTTTGTCATTGGTCACACTATCGCAATTTTAAATGTACTATTCCACGTCATTAAATACTGCAGCGTGTTTCAACAGAATTGGTCAAATAGAACTGAAGATACATCCTGATCTCTGTTTCAGTAGCCGCAATTACCCTACCAGAACTTAAGTAAAAATGGTTGTTGATTTTCTTTTTTTGTAAATCGATAATTACATATTTTGAGATTTTTTAATCTGGTGCGTAAACAGACATTCACGCGGGCTGACCCGCGGCCGATATCTAGTATTAAACAAAGCTTCTCATCTATGTACAAAAAGGTAATGTAATAAATAAAAGTTAAAAACAGTTGATTAATTAAAGTGCAGCCCCCTAGCCAAGTTGACATTCGATAATCGTTATCGCTAATAGAAACGAAAAAAATGTATCGGAATGATACTTCTATTCGATAAGTCACATGTGACTTGGCGATTAGAAATGTCATTACAATACATTTTTTTCGTTTCTAGTAGCGATAACGATTGTCAAATGTCAACTGGGCTAGGGGGACTGGTTACGACTGTGTGGCGCTGTTATAATAATAGCGTCACCTCATATCTTCACGTGGATGCCGTGAGAACCAGCTAAGGGATGTACAGGATAATGGGCAGTGCTATCCTGTTCAATCAAAATCTCCTGCAACCTTCAAGACGCCTGCCAATCGACCACGGGCTGATGGTGGTGGTGGTTATGTGTTAATATTGTACGGCTATGTGGCGCTGGTATAATAACAGAGTCACTCCATCTCTTCCTGTGGATGCTGTGAGGACCAGCTACGGGATGGAACAGGATAAAGGCAGCAGCGTTACAATCACGAAACGAAGCGTCTCCATCCGAATTTGTTATGCTTAAGTCGGCCCTGACAGCGATAGCGTTACTTCGTTACATTGTACCATAGAACAACATTGTCCCTAGAATTAATCCGAACTAAGTCAGGGTTTATTGTTATCAGTTGCGGCCACGAACTGGGTTCAGATAACAGATTGCTGACGATATTCGACTGTATTATTTATTTATTTGGTTGTCCCAAGTACGCTCTTTTCACAGCTCGATCCTCTCCCATTCTCTCTAGGTGTCCGAGCCACTGAAGCTTAGCCGCTTTGGTCTCTCCAATAATGTTGAGTTCGGACACTAGGTCTTCTATCTCTATGTTCTTCCTGACTCTCCACCTCCCGTCTTCAGCTTTTATCGGCCCCAGAATCTTTTGCAGAATTTTCCTTTCCGCCACTAACAGCTTATTCTCCTCATTCAAAGTCAGTGTCCAGGCTTCGCATCCATACATTAAAATTGGTCTAATGATAGTTTTGTAGACACGAGTTTTAGTTCTTCTGCGTATCAGCCTGGACACTAGAACCTTACCCCGGTTGGACGTCCTAGGTACCGCTGGAAAGACGTAGCTGAGACAACAAGACCTGCTCAACCTCGGCCATAGCGACTGGCGAGAGCTATCGCAAGACCGAAAGTCATATCTTGATCTGGTGTTGGAGGCCAAGACTCACTTTGGGTCGTTGCGTCACCATAGTTAGTTATTTACTTAATAATACTTATTGTGTGCCGCCGGCGTAATAATAGCGTCTATCCAGACCCCCTAGCCAAGCTGACATTCGACAATCTTTGTCGCTAATAGAAACGAAAAAAATGTATTGGAATGACACTTCCAATCGCCAAGTCACACGTGACTTGGCGATTAGAAGTGTCATTCCAATACATTTTTTCCTTTCTAAGTGTCATTCCAATACATTTTTTTCGTTTCTATTAGCGATAACGATTGTCGAATGTCAACTAGGCTAGGGGGGCAGCTCTTCCCGCTGATGCTGCGAGTGCTAGCCGTGGGACGGTCCAGGATGATTGGCAGTAGTGTTAACCCAACAATTACTGCGTTATCCAAGATGCCTGTCAAGCGTAAATATACCGGCAATTGCCACCGTGGCTTGGAGCAGGCCCATGCCCAGGAGTAGACTTCAAGGAGCTGGTGATGATGATTTTAATATACACTTTAACTCAAAACGAACTAACAATGGATAGAGATAAGCGAGGCAATAATGGGCAGCAGCGTTATTTCTATTATTCTGTTAAAATCTACTGCGATCTCCAAGATGTCTGCCAGGCGTGGAGATTACAGTAACATCCCCCTGTTTTAGGAGGAGGCTCTTGTCTAGTAGTGGACTCCAATGGGCTGATGATCTTAATGATGATACTGGTGAAGCGAGGCGATAAAACAGCGTGCGCTTCATTTATTACAATTATACGAGTAAATAGACTACATTCAAATATTCGAACGCGAAAATTTTCAACAAGCACTGTTTTTTTTTTGGGCTAGTTTTAAGAGACAAATCTAAAACTAGCCCAAGAAAAGGGTACACAAAAACTCTATTTTTAAACTAGCCACCATTTGGAGTGGGTGACAGCGTAATGGCCTATTTGTGAGACTGGCGTCGAGCATCAACGGCTGACGTCATGAGAAGGGCTATTCGTGCGTCCTATTAATATCGAACTTCAGGATTTATACCACCTATTTATTTGTGTTCTAAATACACGAAACATCGAAGAGTTACTTCGTAAATATCGCACCGGCTTATCTCATTGTACAAGATCATGCCACTTGGATTATATTGTATGTTTTATATACTATTCATACAACTTAATTCTTTTTTAAAAGTAATTATTAGTCATTTTAGAGTAATTATTACGGGTATATTTTATTGCTGTTATTATTATGAATGTCATTATTGTACATAGTCTCAAGTTTGTACAGTAACGACAACCTTGCACAGTAATGACGACTGTACAATAACTATCAAAGATCGTTTATATATTTTTACTTCTTCTAGTTTTCATAGTGGTTTCGTTTGAAAATGGCGCGTACCCGCGCCATTTTTTGACAGTCTCGGGTCTAGTCCAGTCGTATATATTTTGAAGTCATATAATATTCTTTCAATTTCACAATAAAGTATTGATGTGTCACATTTTATTGCTTCTTGGGAGTTTTAAAGTCAATCCGACGGATACCACTTTGACCAAGCAAATCCCGCAGGTCAATTGCCTCGAAAAAATAAGGTCACTGCTATGTTAGTCACAGTTTTATTCAAACGTTTCAATATTCTTCACGATTATTGACGATTAATACACAAAACAACACCAAATTTATACATTAAACATAACAATAAACTAATATAAAACGTTAACATAAAACTTCAAATGACGCTTCACTCGAGTTGCCGCCAAAACTCGTTTATATTTTTATGTAACACTATTGCCCGCGGCTCCGCCCGCGTGAATGTCGGTTTTCCGCTACATGGGAAATCCCGACACAATAATACATTTCTATAAAAAGCCTTGGAACCACTTTTAATTGACCTCAGATACCTTAACGGCGGCTACTAAAACAGGGATCAAGCTGTATCTTCAATTCAACTGCACCGATTTATATGAAACACGCCCAATTATTTATATCGTAAGAGTACCTTTAAGACTGTAAGAGTTTAACAAAATCTCCTTCTGGTTTTTGCGTGAATCCCGAACAAACAAACAAACATCGACGGATTTGGTTTCAGAAGCCCTTAATTAGTTGATCCGAGTAGATTGTTTTTAAATATCTTTGATTTTTGAAAATTTGAATTTTAACAATTTTACAACACATGTAGATAGATAGATATACAACATACAGATCACAATCTGAATTATCATCATCGTCAGCGTCGTGAACCCATTTACTGTCTCACTGCAAGGCACCAGTCTTATCAGAATGTGAGGAGTTAAACTATAGTACACCATGTCCGCTTAATACGGATTGATTTCTCACGCAGTCAAGAATTACACATGCAGGCTTCCTCAAGGTATTTTCCTTTACCGTTTAAGCTAATGATAATCAATTATCATTACAAATAGTTAAATCATTTAATAAGTTTAGATTGTAAAAAAAACAAAACATGTACACACACACAGACAAGCAAAAAGCAACTGTAAATATATAATAATAAGTATATTATCTATGAGCAACTGGTTCATTAAAATAGGTCCTACTTACGCAGTATCAAAAATTCGAAGTGTTCAATTGAACAAATATTACTGAGAGTTAATAAAAGTCAATGAGAGCGTGCGGTATTACGCAACATTAAATAAAACAGTCATCATCATCATCATCTCAGACCAAAGACGGTCATTGCTGAACATAGCCCCAACCCCCCCCCCCCCAAGGATTTCCAGAAAGATCGGTTTTGCGCTGCCCTCGTCCAGTGGCCTCCCGCAACCCTAACCAGGTCGTCAGTCCACCTTGTTTAAGGCCTGCCCACGCTTCGCTTTCCAGTTCCTGGCCGCCACTCCAACACTTTGCGGCCCCAACGGCCATCGGTTGTTCGTGCTATGTGCCCTGCCCACTGCCACTTCAGCCTACTAATACGNNNNATTACTCTTGTTCATCTACGGATCTCTTCATTTCTGATTCGATCACAACAACAATTAAACAGTAAATAAATATAATATACACATGCACTCGCGCCGATATTCCATAAGGGTAGGCGGAGACTATAGTACATATGTACATACATACGAGTACATACGTACATACAGTCACGCCTCTTTTCCATTGGGATAAGCAGAGGCCACTTCTTTCCACCTGCTATGATCGTTTAATGTAGCAGAGTGGCTATCCGCAGCCCACATTTCGCCACCACGGCCAACGAGACATATCGGGTGGCGAACCAAGATGCCGCCATTTTATAAGGTTCAAAATTGTTAAAGTTCCTCATTGCGTCCCCACGGCTTAGTGGAGAGGAAAAGAAAGAGGATGAGGTAGAAAAAGTGTATTGAGCAAGAAATATAGAATTTAGGAAAAGGACTAAAGTATATAGGATACTACTATCTCGGAAGGAGTAAGAAGAGACAGTAGTAGCTCGGGGGGCCGGGGTCGCTTACCCGATTAAGCCTATTTGCCGGACAGGCTAAAAGACTAAGTACTCCCTGACCTAATAAATATAATGCACGTATTAAACATTATCAAGACCTTAATGGACGGTTAGAGACATTTCATGACATCAAATTATTGATTGAGTTAATAAAAAACGATGAGTGTATGCGGCATTACGCAAACATTTAACCTATCTGTCTATACTATTATAAAATTATTAAAAGTCAAACTTTCAAAAATCAAGGATATTTAAAAACAAACTACTTAGATCGACTAATAATCGGTTTCTGAAACCAAATCCGTCGATGATGAACAAGCTATCACAATACGATCAATCAGTTAATACGGACCTGGGTACTGTGGTTCATCTTTCAGACGCATGCAACACAGATCCAATATATCTGAATTTATCAGTTCTTACGGCCTCCTCACTACTTATCCGAATGCTGAGGTTCAAGCACGGGATGGAGGGCGTACTCTTGGTCTTCGCTACATACAGTCAGTCTCATGTTTTGAAATATTGTATACTATAATAATAATATTGACATTCTTACAAAGTAGGTATGCACCGATGTTTGCAAATGATTACTGGTAATAGTCAATATTTTTAGAAATGTAATTTTCAACAAAATTCTCGTAATTTATTATGTACGAATGTGCCTCATTGTACTGTAACAATGTAAAAACAATAACAAAATAAACAAGGTAGGATCTATTTAGCAGTTCTTTTTTTAATATAGAATATATAATATAGTTGCATAATACACATTTTGTTGTGTCACAATCATTATCATCAACACATCTATTGTTTCACTTCAAGGCACGTATCCCTCTCAGAATAAGAGAGATTATGACTTTACTCCACCACGCTGGCCTGACGCGAGTTGGTAGCCTTCACACACCTCGAGAATACCCCTCAGGCATGTTTAGTTTCTTCACGACGTGCATGTTTCGTATCAAATGATATTTTTTTTTTATATTTAATACGCATATGATTTCAAAAAGACTTAGCATGCGTGCATGGTAATTAAAATGTCGATGTAATTATGAGTGTACCTTAGGGCTTAAGTATAAATTTTATTATTCATTATTTTTAAGAATGATGTCATAATTTAATGAATACAAAAATTTTATGCATAAAATGTAACAAAGAAAGAAGACAAGAAATCTAAGACTAATTTCGATCTATCTTCACTTATGAGTTAGTTAAATATCAATTAAAAACAAAATGAAAATAATGACATATCTGAACCCTTTAATGTACAATAATGATAGCTTAAAGACGTTCAGTTTAATACAGATAATAATCAATAAACAGATAATTGAACGAACTTGCATCTTTATTTTGGGAGTTTATAGCGGACTTGTTTGAGTTACTAAGTCATCGTCTGTCGTCGTGTGACTTCGCTGTAAATTGCTTATGGTTATTAAATTCATCACTGCACAAGGTAAATATACAATAAAGATATACAATGTTGTAAATAAATTTAAACTTAATGCAGTAAGTAGAAAGGTGGTAATGCTCACATCTCATTCATTATACGGCCACCAACGGCCGACTCGCAGATCTCCCGCCAAAACGTGCATGCGCAGTCGCTCAGTGGGCCAATCCAATCAGAGTCGTTCGCGCCTTACGTCCGTTCGCGCGCTTATCAAAAATGCGAATCGTCCAAACCGGGAAACTAATTATACAATAATTTATTGACGTTCGTTATCAAATAAAGAACATGTTATAGTCGGCCTCCGGCGCGAGCGCAACGTGTCTGTTACGATTATAAGAAAATAACATAAAAAAATATATATACACTGTATAAAAAGACGAATACAGTCGGTCCGGTTTTGTCCCGGTTTTGTTCTTGTTGTGTAGCGAAAAGTCAAACAAAAACCCCGCGTCTGCGCAGTTCTGTGTTTCAGTTACAATTAAGTACATAATAATTCGATTGTCGTTCTGTCTGTGAAAAATTTACATATTTTAAGTGCAATTTATAAAACTAAAAAGTTAATTATTCACGATTTATGTAAACGTTTAAGGCATGCACGATGTCGCTTAAATTATATTGAAAGTTACGATTGCTTGTTATTTAACTGTGGCTGTGTAGCAATTAACAATTATAGAGAAAGCGGTTGATTCTACGCGTAAGTTCTTTTATTTATTTATTACAATTAAATTAATAATACAATATTACAATATTAAAAGAAATAATACTTATAAACTGAAAACTACTTCATGTATTTCAAAATACTTATAAAAAAACAATGAATTGTATTTCCAATTATTATATATCGATATATCTATTATGTAAAAATTCATTTATGATGAATTACGCAATCCGCACTGTTAAATGCAACTACTTGAGTTTGTCTGTCCATTTACATATATGTATATCTTTTACTTCTTTCCGACTTAACCACTGGGCCGATTGTTGTTAAATTTATCAGGGTGAGGGGGACTTAGAGACTTAGACTCTTTGGCCATCAAAGATGAAATTGGGCTATAAATTATTATTATTACCGTCATAAAGTTATTTCGAGCGAAGCTACAAATTTTAATTTGTCTCATTTAAAAATGTAAAGGCTTTCAATTCGGCTGGCTTATTCTTTAAAGATAACTAATGCACTGATTTGTGAAATTGATAATACAGAAGAAACGTTTACTGGTGATATTCCTGACTACTATAGCGTGATAATCATTAAGAAGTGTCTATGGTTCTTTAAAAGTACGAAATCCAAGATCGGCAATGCAATATTGAATCCTCTGGTATAGGCGACAGTTATGTGAGTTTGCCCTGTTTCTAATAATAATTAAAACTTTTTTAAAAACCAAACCGTCAAAATTGATATTTAGTTTCGTAATATTCTAAATCCGTATTACGCACCATGTAAAACTTTTTACATTCTTAAATCTATAAATATGAAAAATAATTTTTATTTGCATTTTTATAACATTTATCTGATTCGGATGATAAATCAGCAAGATGTGCGCATGCTCAAAAAGGGTACCGAGTCAGAAAAACCCACGCATGCGATGTCACAGATAACAGTAAATAATGAAATTAAATGAAATATATTTATTTGCGTGAAATGTGTTGTTAAAATGAAAGAAAAAACGAGAAGCAACACGACATGCAAATATGTAAGATAACAATTAAAAAACTGATATATTATAAAAACAGTTTATAGTTTTTTTAGCGTTTTGACGAACCTGCTGGCAGTTCATTGATGTCTTCAATCTAAGAAGACTTTGATGAACTATAGTTTCACTTATCCATTTCAGCCTGTTTTAAGTGCACCCCATATTTATAAAGGAGTAGCTGATGAAGGTGGCCTTTTTTACGCGTAGAAAATGTCTGAACGCATACCGCTGAGGGCTACATTAAACTATAAACTATAAAAACCAAACGTCCGTTTCTGGCCCTTGTGACCGGCCGCAGGGGTCGCGCGAGCATACTTCACGATGTACTCAAAGTGGCCTCTATCGACCCCTAGAGGGCGACAATGACCTACAAGCGGGTTCATATTTGCTGTCAAAACACATATAAAGTTGATGAATTTGCAAAATAAATAGTGGTCAGTATACCCGCCTGAAACGCGGGAGACCGGGGTTCGATTCCCCGCCGGAGAGCCAGGGAAAAAGGCGTGAGTGTGTGTATGTGTGTATGTGTATGAATTTGCAAAATTAAATATTAGCATAACACAGTGGTGCCGATTCTGTTGTACAAAACTAAACTAAATTTGGTCCCTCTCTATCTTTTTCTAATGTCAAACGCCAAAACGAGATAGCAAATATTTATAGCGAGTACCGACCTACGTTTCTGTCAAACGGTTAAAATAAAATGTTGCGTTTTTGCGTATCTTTAGTCCGTGTGTTCCGAGATCGCGTCTATATCTTTTAATTTTGACGTTTCTAAATGAAACTAACAGCACCAAAATTGTAGCTATTTCGTTTTGGCGTTTGACATTAGAAAAAGATAGAGAGGGACCAAATTTAGTTAAGTTCTGATACAACAGAATCGGCGCCAGTATCTACCCAAAACCAAAAAAACAGCATGTGTTTTGTGTCTAAGAGACAAAAAAGTGAGGAATGTCGTGAGGAAACCTGCATGCCCACAAGGGTGTGTGAAACCTATCAATCCGCATTAAGCCAGCATGGTAGACTACGGCCTATTCCCTCTCCCGTTCAGGGGAGGTTCGTGCCCCTGTAGCGGGGACTAACATGGACTGGGATGAAGCTGATGATAATAATACATGATTTTATATAAAAAAAATCAAAATGTCACACAGCACTCGACAGTTGCAAATCAGGTGGCAGCGAAAGTGCTTAAGCAGCGCTTGCCTTTTAGGATATCTTTACAATAATCGTTCTAATATCTAGACCCGATCTCCTCAGTATTTGGGAAAGCACAAATAACAGTGGGTCTCGACTCGTGTCTGTTTGTTTGTTGTGTCTGTCTGTGTCGTGGGCATAACGTCAGACGACAGTCACATTAACCGACCCCACAGTCACATTGCCTACAATAACAGCAGACCCTGACTTCAAAATGTTAGGGTGAAGAACGAGAATTTTTATTCAATATACATATATACGAACCCGAAAACACTTTTTTTCAGCTGTCCAAAAATCATTATTTTTTTGGAGACTGTATAATTTTTAATAAAACAATAGAACTTTCTAGATACTCGTACACACCCGCTGCAGATATCAAAGATACGTTCTATAAACTAGTTTTTATAAACAAACTCTTTAAATAACAATGTGAACGATAAAAGGGTAACTCATATTTGAGTTGTTATGTGTTCATATCAGTATGTCGACGTTTATCTGATAAAGATCGTAACAGAAAATGACCATTATATGAAGGGTAATTGCTAAACTCTGTAAGTATTATCGGATATGCATTTTATCATGGTGCCACTTTTATATAAATGCAATTATTTTTGCGGCTCATTCATATTTTAAATTGGTTTCTTGAATGGTAAAGGGAATAGTGAAGCCGACGATATCTTTTGTATAATTTTGTTAAAATGCGAGAAATTAATTTGGTAAGTGAACTGAGCTTATTTAAACTTGCTATGCACATTGAGTTCTACTCAGATTCATTGCATTGGTCACGACGAAGCTGGTATGTGTTAGAGTATCTTGATGAATCAGAACAGTCCGGATATGGAGGGGGAGGGTTGGGGGGGTGGAGCAATGGATGCAATTGTCCCATAGAATTTATCAGCATTAAATCTATCTATTTTACATAGCAAAACCAAGAGCACGAAGTGTAAGCAATAAGCTAAATTAATATTATTATATTTTGTATTTCTATTTGTTGTAATTGCCTCTGTAAATTGTTCTGGTTTAATAATGTTATTGTTTTATAATATTTTTTTAATATATAAATGTACCTAAACGGGAAGTGACCAGTAACCGCCTTTATATATAAAGGAATTAATTTAAATAAAGAATATATTAAATCAAAAATAAAATATAGAATAGAATACAAGGCAGGGTTTGATTCGGAAATACGAAGAATACCTATATACCTTTAGATATAATAGGCCGTTATAGCTGTGGGTATTTTAAATAGAGACGAACTTTAAAGAAACTTTGTGTCGTATTGCACTCTCTAACTATATTTCTCTTGAGTTTAGAATATTCTAATCAAATAAAAATAAATTTAAATAAATATATATTGATGCCTTGTCTGTATAATAGTATGACTATTCAGTTAGTTATTTAATTAAAACTAACTGAAACCCCCAGCTTCGCTTGAGATACGTGTGTCCTTGGTATGAACGTTACCTCCCTGTTACATTTCAAAACAATTGGCTGAGATGTTGAACTATGAAGAGTTAACAGAGAAACAATATTTGCATTTATTATACTACTAATGTGTAAAGAAGAGAGACAAAAGAAAGAAAAAGTTCATACAGCTAAAATTATTACATCTATCTATACATATATAATTACTTGTCCTGTCGGTCTGACTCATTCATCAGCGCAGAGCTTACTGTCGGGACTACAAAGTTGAAATTTTGGCGGTAGATGCACTTTATGTTGTAAGCATGCACTAAGAAATGATTTTTGGGAATTTCACATTTTAGGGGGTAAAATAAGGGACGAATGGTAGTATGAAATTCCGTCATTTTCAAAGTAAGAAGCGCGAAATTTAATATACCTACTTCTGGTTAGAAATAAATGTATACGTACATTGGCGTTTTTCAAATTTTATCCCTAAGAGGGTGAATCAGCTTAGTAATTTTAGCCCAAAAATAGGACACCTCAAACGTCGTTTAAAAAGAGGTATTACGGTAATTAAAACTAAAAATTAAAAAAAAATTAAATACACAAGCAAAGCCGCAGGCAACAGCTAGTTGTACTATGTGCGTACAATACATAAACAGGGAAAAAAAGAGAAAATAACTGTACCAAATGGGATACCCGACGTTCGTATTCTGCTGGATCCCTGGTCAGGTCATATTGCTCAGACATCGGGCATACTATATATCCTCGCATATGCACTCTGATATGTACCTATGTTTGTGGATAAAACAATGGCTGTACAAAAATGGTATTAGTTTTTTGTTAAAACGTATTTCCGCCACGTTTCGCCACTCCGACTATTTCATTTCCTTCGTGAAGCATCGAATTTGTACGTCGCATTCTAAGCGATATACCAATTCAAGGAACTTGCGTGAATGTACACGTAGTCCGGAATAGGAAGTTAACAATTAATGACTGTATACGTATCGGTTATTAGGCCCGTAAAGGCGTTTTCAGACAGTTAACACTGATCGATGTTATCGTAACATTAGTCATTGTAGTGTAGTCGATAAGGACTCGTCCTAAATTCGAGAATTGAAAGGTCTCGGGCCCCATCCCTGACTGGTATGCTATTGACACGTCATTGCCATGGTTTCTTTGTGTTTCAAAAGGCACCTAAATTATTGAGTTCCATTTGGTGTTTCCACAACACCGATTGTTAGCAGGAATTGTGGGAGATTATGAGGATGACGTCAGAGAGCTATTGGTCACTTTAACTTAATCTATAGTCACATCCCCTTCAAAAAAGTAGGAGCAAAAATTCGGGATAATTCCAGTTCGCGAAACAGATTATCGCAACATGTCTTTACGATATACATTCAGTGAAATTGAAATAAACCGAAAAAATATATTATCAACATTTATCGCCTTCAAAACATTTACAGACCCCATTGCTTGCAATGTAATTCAACCAGCATTTCACCCAGTTCTCCATAGTTTTTATATATTATTATCATTATATTATTTTCTCCTTACGCTGATTGTGGGATGGACTTCAGCTTCCTCAGCAAATTTTTTTATGGTTTCATTAGACCCAAAATGCCTTGTTAATGGTTTGTCCTTTTAGAAGAAATTCGGAATGAAGAAAGTTATGAACATAACCTTATAAGTATATATATGTTCATAACTTTGGTTTGGTTTTTGGGATTTGACCCAATTTCGAGGCACCATTTCAAAGATTGTTGTCTTGTTTGTATGTCATACTCATAAACTTATGTCTCATCGCCAGTTATTATGCATTTCACGAATGTGTGTTCCGAAGAATTTCGGCGGTCATATTAACGATTTGAATTCTATGCTCTTTTTAGATATAATTGAGCTCCTTCAGAATCATTTATGCGAAAACACGTTTCGTGTCCAAATTATCAGTAAAAGTGCTATGAACAGACTTAAAATATATATTCACTTTTACAGCCAACTCTTGTTTATATATTGCGAATTTTCGGGTACCAGATTCTTGATTTTGTCTAAGTTTTCGTTGTTCATAAATTTTGAGGGCAACCAGAACTAGCCAAATCAAATAGCTGAACCTATTTGTCTAATAATTTTGTTACAACTTAATAACATATCTTCGCAATAAAGCATTTAACCCATTAAATTCTAATCGGAACTTATTTTCAACCAAAGGGGTCTAAAACTACAAAGAGGTCCAAAGTTCATGTTTTCGATCAAATTGGTAAAATTAGAGTAAAATTTAAATTAAACCTTTAAATAAGCGAGTACGTTTTGATTCAAAATGAAATAAGTTTCATACATATTTGTATTATGTTTTAAATTGACCTAATATAACTTGTAATTTATTATTGTTTGCTATAAAAACGGGATAACTGCGTTTGCAGTTAATCTATTTTTACTGCCATTGTAGTGTGGTGGCAATAAAAACTTAATAATTGGTCTGCTCGCAAACAAACGACATAACCGCATTTTTCAAATGCCAGTAACTGTCGTTTCATTAAGGTAGGAACCTGGAGATGAAATAGAACAGAATTATTATTTTACTAATTTTTGCCCGCGGCTCCGCCCGCGTGAATGTCGGTTTTCCGCTACATGGGAAATCCCGTCACAGTCATAGATTTATATAAAATACCTAATAACTTTTACTTGACCTCTTATACCTTAACGGTGGCTACTAAAACAGGGATCAAGCTGTATCTTCAATTCTACTGGACCGATTTTGATGAANNCAGATTAAGTCAGAACAGTACCTTTAAGATTGTAATAGTTTAATCAAAAACTACCTGCTGGTTTTTGCGTGAAGCCAGAACAAATAAACAAACATCGACGGATTTGGTTTCAGAAGCCTTTAATTAGTCGATCTGAGTAGTTTATTTTTAAATATAATTTGATTTTTGAAAATTTGACATTTAACAATTTTATAATAGTATAGATTATTATTTATTTAATTACTTATACAAGACAATACAATGTTTGTACTACATCGTCCCACAAAACAGAACGGTCAGATCAATTGAGTCTCAGCATTAATTGTGTACACTAATATACCGTGTTTCAGCAGCAAAAATTAGCTGATACTTAAAATTTTTTTTTTTAATATGTTTTTAAATTACAATTTGTCTAATCACTGCTGGCAATAAATAAGGCAAAGGTTTATCAAGTGTTCTGTCCCCATACGAGTGGGGTACTCTGGGGACATTAAGTTTACCAGCGGACATTCATCGCGTATTATATTCGTTAGTGATACAACTACAACCCAAGTCATGTTCCCAAATATCAAAATTATTTGTCAACAGTAGTAAATTATCTTTTATTCGAATTGGAAGAACTTTACAAATTTTAAAAAGTTTCTCATAGTCTCCTTTGCAGTTATTTTTTATCTTATAATAGACATACATACATACATACACTCACGCTGATATCCCATAAGGGTAGGCAGATACTTATAGTACATATTACATAAATACATTCAATCATGTCTCTTTCCCATTGGGGTAGGCAGAGACCATTTCTTTCCACCTGATACGATCATTTAATGTAACAAAGTGACTATCTGCAGTCCACATTTCGCTCCCACGGGCAACGAAACGTGTCGGGTGGTGAACCCCGACGCCCCCATTCTATAAGGTTCAAAAGTGCATGTTTCTCATAGCGTACCTACGACTTAGTGGAGAGGAATGGAAAGAGGATGTGGTAGGAAAGGTGTATTGAACAAGGATATGGATATTAATATGGAATTTGGAATGAAAGGACTGTAGGAATACTCTTAATAGAGTACTCTTTTATTGCACAACAGTTTAACACATTTTAGTGAAATATTATATTACAATTATTACGAAAAGTGTATATAGGCTCTCATCGCAAACTGCGAATTCTCCCAGAGAACATTTGTATGGACAGGATTGTATAAGTCAAATAAAGCCATAATCTCCATATATATGAATAAAAAACTACCCCAACACCCATTATACGTATATCATTCGGTTTTTGCTCCCCCTGTAATATTTGAATTCGCGTAATTGTGCCGTTTCGTTCGCCAGTTCCTCAATTATGATTGCAGATAAAACAACAAAAAGAAATCTGTCATTTCCTGCAAAACGTTAAACGGTACACCAGATAAGGTCTCTAATCGTTGTGTATATTGTATGATATAGTACGACAGTAACAGTAGTGCATTACGGTTCAGATATAAGTTTATTGCCATTTGACACCAATAAATGTTTGAAAGAATGTTTACAATGTAACTGTTTCATACATTTCGTTACAGTACAAGGTTTTTGTAATCTTATCTTCAGAATTTGTTGTTGAAAATATTTGTGGCAACTGTCATAAAAGTCTCTCCTGCAAATAAAATATAGGCCAGGGTATATATTGTTTGCCTGACGTTATTTAAGAGTCCGATGGGACATGAGTGATTGGTCGTTAATGAATACTAAATCATCATTGTCATCAGTTTGCATAACATCTTCAATACGGTCTAAGGGTTCGAACTGCGACTGGCACGGCTGGACTTCTCAGTGTTTCAGAAGATAAGGAAAGTGGGAACTACTTGGCGTCTGAATTATAGGGAGGAATTGTAGGGGTTCACGGTGATGGCGTCAGTTGACAATTGGTCATCTTAATCCGCTTTACACCCACCTCTCCTGTAAACAATAGCTGGCGCATATTTCAAAATAATGCTAGGTCAAGAGAGAGAGAGAGAGGGAGAATACTTCCATTCTACTCCTTTAATATTTACAATTCCATTTTTTTTTGTTCAGGGAAGGATGGCGACTCGATGGGTGCTTCTGGTTGTAGTAGCCATTCATCTGGTAGAGTGTAACGAGGAGGTGAACATGGTTGGAAGTGACGATGTATCCACTGTATATGAGTAAGTGAACTTACAATGTGCACGATTTAAACTCACGTTTATAGATTACTTTGGGGAACTTATTGCGATAAATTTTAATATTTTATTATCTTTAATAATTTATTTTATAATTGCTTGTCCTATTTAAATGTGTACAATAAAGTTTATTCTATTCTATCTCTGCGATAATCTTCACGCTTGGATAAATCAGTGTGTAACCCCCAGCTAGTTCTAACGACAACCTCGGGAATAGAACGAGTAACGTTATTATTATAATGAGACCACACAGTATTAGAACTGCAATATCATTATCGGATTAAGGAAATCCACCACTGGATTAGGCCTTAAAAGGAGGGTTTGCACAGGGTTTGCAACAATCTCCATACTTAGCATAATTGGAGATTATGTTATTTGAATAAGAGGATATCGATGCTGTCCATTATCCTGGTGCATTTCTCAGCTGGTCTTCACAGTACCCGTGAGCAGAGGTGGAATACCACCACACAGCATGTACTGCTTATGTAACATAATTATACAAAACACAACGATATTATAATGAGTTATATTAAGCTATAATATGAATACATAATAACAAATTATCGAGGCTATTGAATTCGTTTGAAATAATTTGAGTAGTAGTTGTAGTTTATTTCTTCCATATGGACAGGCGAAGGAACAAAGCCATACTGCCAAGTATTGAGTAGTTATATTATTTTGATAATTCAATAAAATGCTGGTGTATCTCATTTAATCGTTTCTTGGAAGTTTTGACGTAAATCCGACGAATACCACATTGACTAATGCGTAAGTTTCCGCAGACCTCCTGTCTTGAAAAAATACGGTCACTTTGCTATGTTAGTCATAGTTTTATTCCAATGTTTCAATATTGTTCACAATTATTAACGATTAATACAAAAAACACGGCTACGGGCTGAAATGATGATGATGATGAATACAAAAAACAACACAATATGAATTGTTAATAGTAAAATATAAACTATTTAAAATAAGAACACGTACAGACGGTGAGTGTTTGAATAAGTGTTTTTATATCAGTCGGTTAATTAACTCACAAACTGTCAAGTAGGTATGTCAACTAAGTAATTAATGATTAGTGCGACGGTTATGACGACAGTGACCTATTTGTTTTTATCGGTTAATGGGTATGTGCTATAATATTTAATTAATAAGATATCTCTGATGAACAATCTTTGTAATCCGCTGTGCTAAAACGATTTACGAAACGCTATTATTATTTATACCTATTTCTATATAATAAAATGTAAATAAATCTTAAAATGGTTATTACGATGTTAATATGAAACGTAAAATAATAATATTTATAGCAAGATTTATTAATTCCTTACAAAGATTACCTCTGTGCTTGTGTTATTTATAAAAAAATATCACAGTTTTAGCGGCAACCCGAGTGAAACATCATATTAATTACTTAGAAGTATAATGTGCTTTGTATTATTTATGAAAAATATTCTTTTCATTTTATTACTTATGGCTTACAATAATATTGTTTAAGTATATTTATTTAAATAAGAAAATATGATTATTTATATGATGACGACCACGACCTATTTCAGTTAATGGAAATGTGCTCGTATCAAAACACTATATCTCTCGCAAACAACCTTTGTAATCTGCTTTATTGTGAAGTAATGACACGATTTATGAAACACTGTTATTATTTTTAAACCTATTTATATAAGTATATGTAAACAAATGTTGAAAGGATTATTACTATGTAAAAATGGAACATAAAATAATAAAAACACAGAGTAAAAATCAAAGCAATATTTATTAACTACTTAGAAATATCACCTCTTTGTATTATTTATTTATAGATATATATAGAGGGAGGAATATATATAGAGGGGTTTGGCGGCAATCCGAGTGAAGCATCACGTGAAGTTTTATTTTAGCGTTTTATAATAGTTTATTGTGATGTTTAATATACAAATTTGATGTTATTTTGTGTATTAATCGTCAATAATCGTGAACAATATTGAAACATTGGAATAAAACTGTGATTAACATAGTAAAATGACCGTATTTTTTCAAGGCAATAGACCTGCGGAATTTTGCCTGATTAAAGTGGTATTCGTCGGTTTGACTTCAAAACTCCCAAGAAGCAATAAAATATGATACAGCGATATTTTACTGTTAACTTGAAGAATATTATATAACTTCAAAAATATATACATTCGACACTGGCAGAAATGGCGCGAATTCGCAGACGATTGCCACTATAAAAAAAAGACGAACTAGAGCTTTGATCAGTACAAATTTGCCGTTAAAACATTCGACACAATAAAATTTAACACGTGACGTATTTATCACGTCACATACGTCAAATAATTACTTTATTCTAGAGCAAAAATAAATAAATACAGAACACGGTAAAAATAATTTCGTGACAATATACCTACGTATTTTTAAATTATGTGAATTAGGTAACAAGCCATAAAATATACAAAAAATATTTGAATAAATTTTAATAAATTATTTTGTCGATGGTATTGTGGACACATTTGCACAATTTGGGGTAGATATTCTATTCCAAAATTAGCAATCACTGTATCTCGGTAGATAACGATTCACATAATTAATTATAACTAATATAATAAAAAGAATGAAATTTTTAAAAGCTTAAATTAATAATTAATTCAGCCATTCTTGCCATTCACACGCAAATTCACTCGCGTGTTGTTAAGATGTCCTAAGTCTAGTTTTGGAGTATATTCTGATTACTTACTAAATTTAATTCAAATTTGTACAGCCGTTTTGACATGATTGAATCACAAATGTCCAAACATTTAAAACTTTGTATTACGTTCGAAATTAATTATATATTATTATATCTTACATACACATCTAATCATTATTAAATTGTACTGTAAAAAATTTGGCGCAAACATTTGTATTTTTATTTCAGTAATAATATTTTCCTCAAAATATAAATTATAAATTAATTTAATTGAATTTCAGGCCATCTTGGATGTTCAGGTGCCTCCCCGATGAGGGTTGCCAGCGTACGACCCACCCCCAACCGACCATCACTAATTCGACCAGTTTACTCTTCACGAGTATAGAGGTCTGCAGGACAGTGTGTGGCCGCTTCGGTGGATTGTGGCCCAGACCTGTGACAGCGGTGTTGAGCAAGCAGACTGTGCCTATACATCCGCATAATTTAAGGTAAGTTCAGTGTTTAACTCCATACGAGGGTATATGTTGCTTGCACCCACTAAAACCTGTAGGTATCCTCGTATTGACCTTACGCCCAGCCACGGGATTCGTGTATGCATTACAAAGTCGTGATTTACCACATACATACCATATATCTACCTCCCTTTTTTATGAGTGGAAAAATATCCTGACTTCATCGCGTTGCACTGAACGCGGACTAGTGTCCACACCCAGTAAAACCATTCGGCGCCTACATGTTCCACAAGCCTCAGTATATGTATCTATCTCCCTTTTCTCTGTACAGATAATGCGTGACGCATACCGCTGTGCCGAGTGCGTGACACAACGGTTATGTGTGGTTTGTACCCACTGAATACTGCACGCGCCCTTCTGTAGGCCGTGTGTTGGGCCGCGGGGGCTACACGCGTGTTCGTCCGCGATGCGAGCAGGCGTCTACCTCTCTGCTAAATTCCAAATTAGCGGTTTAGCCGTTTAGGTTTGAAGATATAACAAGTTATTTCTCCATCCCCCTTTCACCATCAGATTATTAGGTGCACGGTAGGCTATCACCCCTACCTCGTAGACATCCCTGCTACCCGTACGAAGCGATTTGCTACCACGTTCATAATACGTGCAGTCAAAGCCTGAAATAGTCTTCCTAATCTTCCTGCGTCAGTATTTCCATCTAAACATAATGTAGGTATCTTTAAGACAAGAGTGAATAGGCTTTTATTAAGCTAGTACATTTTACCACCCTAGATTACGTCGCCACTTACCATCAGGTGGGATTGTAGTCAAGTACTAGATTAAATATGCTAAAAAATCGTGAAATTGTATTTTATCATAACATATAAATAGTTTCTCTTGTAAAATATGTAAACAAAGAGATTATAGAATAACAATATCGACGTATTTCCGTGGGTACTGTGAAAACCAGCTGAGAGATGCACTGGGTATAATGTGTGGCGGTGTTATTATGCGATTCAGTCAGCATCTACTGCGATCTTAAAAACATCTGCCAAGCGTGCAGATAACGGGAAATCCCACTATTTGTGGAGGAAGTTCATTTACAAAAATGGACTTCCGCAAGCTAATTATCTTTAAACAGACAGGAAAATGCACTTGCGCTTTTACCGTCTATTTCTTATCTGAGTTCATAATTTAACAACGATTTGTTGTTATCTGCAGATAAACTAATTGTTGTTATCTGAACACTTTATTTAATCTGTGGCCAAATGAATGAAAAGTGCGTGACAGTTTTTCTACCAAAAAATATTAAAAATATTAAAAGATATACTCAATTACAAACTCTTATGTACACTGAATTCAATTTAAAATTAAAAAAACAATGTGGTTACATCAAAAACAATAACTTAAAGGTAATGGGTACACTTTCTTTGCTGCTATTCATTCAGCCAAAACTTTGCTTTCTCTCATATTCAGAATATAAAATTTGTAGTGTAGTTTTTTTAATTGCTATAGGTATTAATATTCTAGTTGCACTCTGGTAATTTGTCACCTATTTGTAATATTCACAAGCGCATTTAATATTGATGAGGTCCGTACTATAGAGTAAGATAAGATGTTTCATAATCGTGCTTCTACCTAACGTATCTTTTTAAAGAAAACCAAGTCTATTAAATATGTAATATATAATAAAAAAATGTATAATAAAAAAATAAGTGAAAGTCAGGCGCCCCGTCTGAATAGAACAGCGTGACTTTTATCAAATAGACGATGTTTTTGTTGTGCTCGCGACACGGCCGACGCAAGCGCAGGTGTCTCGCTTCCGTCTGGCTATTAGTAGCCCAAGCGCGTGGTGACATCGAGTTGCGTCACAATCATACGCACACGCATCGTCCTCCTAGTTTGTGGTGTGTTGGTGGCATGTAGAGATGGGAAAGTGCAATTTGTATCAGAATCATCGTCAGAAAAAGTTCACTTTTTCTCTTCCGTATAACGCTGCAATATTAAAAACCAATTAACAAAATTTTGATAAAAATCTCAATCAAGATTAAATTTAAGCAAACTTCTGTTACCGATTAATTATCTGCGATATTATGTCCACTGAGTTTGATTACTAGTAGTAGCAGCCGTGTTATCTTTTTTCCTTGGTAATTTACACACTAACTTGGTAATTTATAATCACAATTTGCACATTACTAAAACTTTTTTCAGTGAATGTACGGTATACGATCGAAGCTTAATTGACCTTTTAAATAATTGACCTTTTAAATCACAAAGAAAATGGCTGCTACTTATACCCTGGTCAACTTTATGTCTAAGTAACAATCTATTAGTTCCGAATTTTGAAATAATCTTTATAATAGTTTAGATGTGTCTTGGTAAAACATCCAATCTCACGCATCTATGATAAATACTAGTTATTGCTCTTATTCTTACTAGTTATTGTTCCCATTAAGTTGATGATGATGCTGATGGCTAGTTGGCTAGTTATTCGTCAAATTTTCGTTCTTTGTCTTGATTTAATTCACTCATCATGTAAACGTTACTAATTATGCGTGCATCACTTCATCCAACATATTAATTGTTACTTATGTTGCTGTATTATTTGAGTTCTGCATACCATGTTCATATCTATATAAAATTGCTGCACACAATTTTGGTATTGTATCATCTTTAAATAAATTGTTGAAAAGAAAAATTTAACAAAGTAACCACCACCTGAGTTTTCTATCCCGCCCTAGTACTAGTATTTACTCTTACGTTACAATAACAGTTATTAAAAAGAACGCGTATTTTGTTCACAGCTATTTTTATTAGCATTTTAGTGTTTGGCTGGAAACATAAATTGATTAGGTGTTTCGACGTATGTAAGAACGTTTTATAGTTTGCGTAAGTCACGAGCTCAGTCGTAGAAATAGACCTGAGTTATTAGACAGAAATTGCAACTCCAGATTTATAATCTGCGGGTATACATATTGATTAAGGGGATATAGTTTATTGTAGAAATTTCTACTTTGCAAATGGTTTGTTAGCCGATAAAACTATTTTCTTTTTGGAAAATTTATTATGATAAATTTTAATAATTTTATTAACAAATGGAGTTTCTAATATTTTGCACTATAGCAACCGTAATTATAATTATGCGGTAATTTGCAGCGTAGTGGGCTTACCCTCTTCCTTATTCTTTTACCACGAACGAAACTAGTTTTACGTAGTTATCTAGAACTAAATAGTTCTAGAAAGTTCGAGAAAATTTTCGAACTTGTTTTGTAAACAGACAATTAGATACACTCATTTGACAGATTTGATTTCAATTGAATTTCAACCGTTTCTTTAACTAAACTGGGTAAGTATTTTTTATTATGTATGCACGAACTTATAATTAGATCCTGTGTGATTAAAAATACATTAAAATTTAGTCTACAGTCATTTTAAATTGTTTTTCAGTCTAAAAAATGAGTGAAATTAATGTAGATACTAACTTAACAACCTAAATAAGCACACTTAAAAAATTTATAACAAAAGAAAACCAAAACATGATATATACCCAGCATATCTCCAAGAGCGTTTTGAGTACCTAATTCCAAGGGATGGAACTGGCCGCACCGCCACCTCTCCCCTCCTTCGTACTCCTTCTCACTTTTTATTCCTCATTTTTAATTCCGTTATGACGGTTCATTCACTGTACGTGCTGTTAAACTTTGGGACTCACGCATACGCGACAGTTGTTCCTTAGATGTTGTCAAAAGAGACCCTTTAATGACTACTTTTTAATTTTTGTTTTTGTAAAGTATGTATCTATCTAAGTAT
>WUAW01021129.1:5980-17037 GCA_017165845.1 Thaumetopoea pityocampa
GGGTTAAGCTCGCCTTTGTAAATTTATTTTTAATAACCATATTTTTGTGATTTGTACAATAAAGAATTAAATAAATAGTAGAATTAATAATAAAATGATTTAATGGTACATTACCGTTTCACCCTTTTATATTTACAATTTGCAATCAAATAATTTAACAGCCATCGTTTGAGCAATTGCCGCATATCAAGTAAAATTTAATTACTTTTATTATTAATAAATACTTGGTTTACCTATATATCTGTGCGTGCCAAACTAAAAATTAATATCCAAAAAGTAATACGCAGTGAAAATATTGGAATCTAGCCGCAGTTACTAAGGTAAATCACTCGTTGAGAGTACGAGTCCACGTTAGGATTGGAAAAATAGTAAGATCTATTCACTTGTCTGTCATTTTATGTATATGTTTATGACTGATAGTGTCCACAGGTGAGCTGCGTGTTCATTTGCTACGTCAATAATATAAATATTACAGTTTTATTCTATACTAGCCTTTGCCCGCGGCTCCGCCCGTGTTAATGTGGGTTCTCCACAATATGGGATATCCCACCACAATTGCAGATTCATACAAAGTCTATGAACCACTTTTACTTGACCTCTCTTATGTACCTAAACGGCGGCTACTAAAATAGGAATCAAGCTGTATCTTCAATTCTACTGGACAGATTTTGACAAAACATGCCGCATTAATTAAGTCGGAATAGTACTTTCAATTCTGTAATAGTTTAATTAAAATCTACGCGTTGGTTTTTGAGTGGAGCCCGAACAAACAAACAAACAAACAAACATCGACGGATTCGGTTTCAGAAGCCCTTAATTAGTCGATCTGAGTACTTTGTTTTTAAATGTATTTGATTTTTGAAAATTTGACATTTAACAATTTTATAATAGTATAGATAGATACAACACTAAGAGTTAGCAGACGTTTGTAAGTTTATCAGAGTTATCAATTTTAAATACTAAAATATGATTGATTGTAATCATCATCATTGATTATCATATAATGTGAGTGGTAATCATTCACACTCTTTCGTACCTACCTAGCTTTCTTTCAAAACAATGCGTTCAGTGATTTAATGGTGAACATGAAAAAAAAACAAACCAAAAAATATTTTCTTTTTCATAATTCGGTTCGCTATATCAAGTAACACCGGGCATATTTTCAAATTTCCAATTTCTTCTATTTTTTCTAAGTGTTACCGGAATCGTCTTCCAAATATTTCGTCATAATCCAATGATAAGTCACGATAGAGTTTGTGCGATATTTATTTTACCTACTGAAATTATTGTCATTGTCTATAACAGAGGTTCCCAGACTTTTTTTTCTCATAGACCACTTTCAAAATTTAGCTGGTTCCGGTGGACCCCCTGTCAAAACTCGACAAAAAATGTAAAGATTAGATCTAACTATGGAAATTTGCGTACGCCAACGTAAACCCCCTTCGAGTCTCCCGTGGACCCCTGGGGGTCCACCTGAACCACTTTGGGAACTAAGGGTCTATAAGGTGTATTGTTTGTTAATGAAATCCATAAATTATTTTTCTTTTCTTCATAGTGACAATCGGCTGCGAATTCGCGCCATTTCTGCCAGTGTCGAGTCTATATATTTTATGAAGTTATATAATATTCTTCAAGTTAACAATGAAATATCGGTGTATCACATTTTATTGCTTTCTGTGAGTTTTGAAATCAATCCAAGGAATACCACTTTGACCAGCCAAAATTCCGCAGATCTATTGCCTTGAAAAATACGGTTAATAATTTTGCTGTTACTGTTTTATTACAATGTTTCAATATTGTTCACGATTATTGACGATTAATACACAAAGCAACACCAAATTTATATATTAAACATCACAATAAACTAATATAAAACTTCAAGTGATGTTCACTCGGGGTGCTGACAAAACTCATCAATCCTTAAATTACAGATTCTGTTTCGCGTCAGTAATTAGAGCAATGTTGCGACGCCTAAGTTGGAAGTAAACAAAAGGAACGGACATTATTTTCGTACATAATTCGGAACAACTTGCGAATCACACAAAATGCGTGTTTTGTATAGTAATCCGAGTCACAATGCGACGATAGCAGTAGCGAGTTGACTTCTTAATTTCAAGCTTTTCCTATCGTTAATTAGATTATTTCAGAGTTTTCTACGCAAATTAATATTTTTGACATAATTATTTTTGTTACATCTTATAACTACGACTTCACTTTGTTATTAAAAAAACTGTAAAAATGTGAATAAGTAGGTAGTTATTATAGAAATAACCTATATCATGCTAAAATAAAATTTCCTTTAAATTTTATCACAAATAAAAATATAGTTTTTATCATCAAATATTTTTATTAGATTTTTATTATAATAAAATGAATATTATTTGAACGGTGACGTCACTTTAATAGTAATAGCATACGTCAATGAGCGCCTTACGATGACATGTTATGCGAACTAAATAGCGTGCGCTTAGACTTACTGCCAAGACTATCATTGTATTACGGATACGAGTATAAGAGGCTTCGCCGAAGGCGCGCGCGTCCACATACAGCCTCGCACAGACCTTGCCCGCAACGCAAGGACACCAGCCCCTAAAAAGCCCGCCATTTTCAAATAGACTCGAACGCGGACAGTTCACTTCGAAATTCAAACATTGTTTTTTACCGAACGGTTCGTTCTAAATCGACTATAGATTTTTAAATTAATCTGAAAAAAAGTGCAAGTGGTTTATGGTATTTTATTGAAACGTGACATTACGGCATTATAAGATAATATAAGGTAAGTTTTCATCAATTATCTTTTCGAAATTTTTTTGTGTAAATATAAACAAATTTTTATAAGTTAAAGTAACAATAAAACCAAATTTTAACAATATTTATAACAAGTAACAATACATAAACAGATATAAATGGCCATAAAGAACTGGAACAAATCTATTATAGTCTTCCTCGATGTTACGCCTTTAATTCTAAGAGAGGAATTTCAAATAGAATGAAACGGAATGATCATATTGTTAGATATTTTGGTATCTGTCAATATAACAGTTCACAGGATATTATGTAAAATAAAGAAAAAAATAATTACTTATAGGGAACTTATAGGGAAATTACTATTATAACTATATTGCCGGGCGATAGTTATTAGGAAAATAGCGGAACTCCTTCCTATCACTTAGATGTATTGTAAAAATTAGTCAAAAGTTTTGGTGTTGAATTAATTCATAATACGGTATAAGAATTTTTTTTACATTACTGCAAAGATACTGCTTGGGACGTATATGTTCCACTGGGCATGCGTATCGGTAAATATATGTCCCATTAGTCTTATAAATGTAACGATACCGCCCATTCATAATGAAGCAGTGCCCACGAAATTTTAGTGGATTGACAGTTAGCTCCTACGGTTAAACTTGATTGGGATATATGTGTCCCAGCAGACTCGAAAGGGTTAAATTATACAACTATACGAATATACATCAAAATCAGGTCGAATCGTAACTCCGTTGATGAGTGAAAAGAGAATAAATATATTTTTATTTTTAAACTGAATATGAGGATTTAAAAGTTAAAAAAGTTAAAAAAATATTTTGGAATGTCACAAAATGAGAGGGTTCCGTTTCCATTATGCATGCGTGCAGTCGTGACGAAGGGCGTTGCTGCGGAGACACGCGATTTTTATCGCGTGCGATGTCATCGTAGAGTAACGCGATCAGATGCGTTTAATTAGACAATCAATTGGTAGCTCTTGCACACATCTGAGTTCACGTCGTTAACGCCGATTACCATCCAGACTCGATATTCGATTTTGTTTACATGACATAAAAACTTAAAACAGATGTCTATATGATTTAAATGAGCGTTGTTATGATTATCTGATGTGAAACTTTGATTAAATATGTATTTTTGAGCAGAAAAAATATAGATACTATGTATTTTGTTTTATTTTATGCTATTTTTTATACAATGGAGTTCAATTTTACTTGCTTACTATTATGGAACAGATGTTATGGATATGATAATTCTAATCATTATTATTCTTACGTTTTTTATTATATACGTGAAAATGTATTTATATTTTTTTATTTATTGGCTTATTTATTTACTGCATTTGCGCTTTTCTTCTAAAATAAGTGATGTGATACACGATATCCCATAAGGGTAGGCAAAGATCATAGTACATACTACATACATACATACAGTCACGCATCTTTCCCATTGGGGTAGGCAGAGACCACTTCCATCCATCTGCTACGATCGTTTGGTGTAGCAAAGCGGCTATTCGCAGCCCACATTTCGCCTAAACGTTCTTTTTTTTACTTTTTGATTTAAAAATATAGACATGATTTCATGAATTTCTTTTGTTCTCCTATTTCACGCAAATGCATTTATAAATATCATATTTAAACAAAAAAAATCCTTACGATACTATTAGAAAAAATGCGCTTCATCATACATTTTATTCAGATTTTTTGCAACACACGGAGATCCAAGATAGGGCCGAGCAGCCGTGGTCCATGGTATTATAGTTCGATCGACAATGTGACTGGTGGCGGCTCGCTAGCACGCTTTTTCATTGAATACCTGTGCCATTATAATTTTTTTAAGATTTTCTTATTTAATATGGTTTATTCCTTCGACTGTCCTGTATGAAATAAATACTACACTAACTAACTAACTACTACACTATAGTTATATACGTACTAGATTTTGCCCGCGGTTCCAGCCGCGTGAATGTCGGTATTTCGCTACATGGGAAACCCGAAACAATGGTAGATTTATATAAAAAAACTTAGAACCACTTTTACCTGAGCTCTCGTACCCTAACGGCGGCTACTAAAACAGAGATCAAGCTGTATTTTTAGTTCCTCTAATTTAATGCCTCTTTGGAAAAAAATGGATTGATCTACACGCGGTAATCGAAGAAAACTATATAACAGTTTCAGTTAGATTTCAAGGCATTATTCCAAAAACTGTTGGCTCGTTTGCATCTTACAGTCGTCAACCCATATCTTGTCATTAGTTACTATGCGTTTTATAAAAGTAAGGTCTGAAGATGCACATTTTCAGAGACCTACTTTTGGATTCTTTTGGACCAAATTGAGCTCCTACGGAACCCCGTAATCCCGACAAAATATTTCGAGCCGTATTTCAATACAGTGCTACCAACTTACAGAATAAAAGTTAAAACAATATCTTTTACGCACTTGTTTTAATGATACATTCCGGATACGTTTTACACATAGAAGTATACATAAATCTTTCTAGTACTAGTAATAACTCCGAGTAGAAACACTATACGTATAATTAAGAGTTACATTTTATGATTCCTAATTGCTTACGATCCAAAGCAATGGTCATTCGGTGAATCATTAATTTTTCCATTTTTTTTGCACAAATGGATTGACACAAATATTATACTGGCAGCACACAACAAATCTTTCTAGAATCTTTCTACTTAAAGGTTATTCTTTATTTTTAGTTCATACAAACGTGCTTTTTTAACTGTAATTTATTTCATCAATCATTTCATTTTTGAATCATCCATACTTATATGTATACTATAAACAAATACGAAAATGTGTTTTTTTTTTGGTTTGTTGTTTTTCATATTTAGTTTTATTAGGTCAGGGAGTACTTAGTCTTTTAGTCTGTCCGGCATATAGACTTAAGTATACGGGTAAGCGACCCCGGCCCCCCGAGCTACTACTGTCTCTTCCTACACTTTCCACGATAGCAGTCCTAGTCCCTTTCCTAAATTCTATATTCCTTGTTCAATACACCTTTCCTACCTCATCCTCTTTCCTTTCCTTTCCACTAAGCCGTGGGAACGCAATGACGAACTTTAACATTTTTGAACCTTATAAAATGGCGGCGTCGTGGTTCGCCACCAAACATGTCTTGTTGCCCGCGGGGGCGAAATGTGGGCTGCGGATAGCCAATTTGCTACATTAAACAATCGTAGCAGGTGGAAAGAAGTGGTCTCTGCCTACCCCAATGGGAAAGTGGCGTGACTGTATGTACATATGTATGTCTTTGCTTACCGTTGTGGGATATCGACGTGAGTGTATGTATGTTGGTTTTCATGCATCAATAATGGACAACGGATTAACATGTGTTCCTGCATAGATAAAGAGCCCGAGATAGAAAGGCTGCTTTATATCCTGAATAGATTTAGGGTTCTTGTAGGACAAATTAACCATCAAATATGTAGGAAATGTGAGGGTAGAACTGCGGATAAAGCTAGTTAAAAATAAATACACTTAATGGGTATGCATCTGGTTCACTGATACACCAGAGTTATCCTGGGATAAATAAATTCCTCCTAAACCGAAGACCAGGAGGCTTAGAGATTATGGCCTTTAATAAATTATTCAAATCATCCTTGATGATGATAAGAATGATGGGGTTTATTAATCTCAACTTTTAGGGAAACGCGAAACATGCGACCAAAAAAGGTTTTTTTTATGTAAGAGAGGGCAAACGTGCAAGCGGGTCACCTGGTGGTAAGTGATCACCGCTGCCCATAGACACACGCAACACCAGATGTGTCCCAGGTGCGATACCGGCCTTTAAGAAAAGTGTAAGCTCGTTTTTGAAGGTCCGCAAGTCGTACCCGCTTGGAAAAACCATCGCTGAGAGCTCATTTCACGGGACGGTGGTGCGTGGTAAAATAATGATTTATATTAGTTAAGCATAAGACCCAATCACTAAATACTTTGAACAAATTTGCATATTTAATGAAAAAAAAAAATCCTTCTCCCCTATGTTCAGAGTGTGGAATTATTGAAGACGCATTACACATTATGCGGGAATGTGTTCAGAACGAAGATGTTAGAGATGAAATAATCTTAAAAGTTAGTTATTTTAAGGATGTTGGAAGGTGTAACAGTATTTCAGGAGATCCTCTATCGGATGCTGCTAAAATACAATACAAAATAGTTGGCATTGGCATGCGACGTAGATATTTATGTATCGTTGATTTTATGCATTATATTATAGAAGTAGATTTACAGAACTGTCCAATGGAGTGATAGGTATAGTCTTGTTTGACTAAACTCCTTAAACTATAAATTAAAACAAAAACTACTATTTACTGCACCCATTGTACCTTAGGTCTCTGTAATTACACACTGACACGCTTGCTCTTGCATTGATCGGGTGACTATCAATGGCATGCATCAGTCACATACGATGGCGGTAGAATTACAGATTGACTTTAAAGTCATTGACACGTGAAATCAAGGAATTAAATTGAGAACGAATAATTGTCAACCGATGACGAACCGATGGACGCTGGGGTCTTAAAGTGCTGGAGTGACGACCCCGAACCGGAAAGCGTAATGCGGGTAGATACTGACTGGGTGGACCGATGACCTGGTGAAGGTCGCGGGCAATCGGTGGATGCAGGTGGCTCATAGCCGCTCATTATGGCGATCATTAGAGAAGGCGTATATCCAGCAGTGGATGTCTATGGGCTGATATGATGATGATTTGTCAATTATAATTTGAATTGTCTACTGTTTTGCTATATAATTTTATCTATTCTCTATTATAATTATATCTACCTGCGTATAAGCGTAATCTATAAATGTGACGGGACCTTCTTAGACAGGTAGAGCATGTTGTAATAAGTGACATTTGCTTTCCGAAAATGCTTTGGGTGCTTGAAGAAAAATTCACAAACCAATAGAAAAATAATGTCTAATTTTGTTTTGATAAAATAATACCAAGAGTATACACCTCTTACAAGAGATAATGGGGATGACGTCAGACACCTGATAGTCATCTGAACCGTCTTCACAGTCACATCCTCTAACAGCAAATCTTAATTTAAATCAGAATATAATAAATTGACAGTGACGTGGATGCTGTGAGAACTAGCTAAGGGATGTACCAGGGTAAAGGACACCAACGTTGTCCTGTTATTCAATCAAAATTTACTGCGATCTCCAAGACACCCGTCAAGCGTGAAGATTAGAGCAAATCCCTGCTTTTTAAGGAGGAAGCCTATGACCAGCAGTGAACTTAGTGACGATAATGATGATACCAAAGTGACAAAGAATATTAACAGTAATTTCTATAAAATTTTCATTGTTCTAGTAAAGTTTGTCTACTTAGTAAAGTTCAATTTAAATTTTCGTTATAAAACAAATGATCTGAGACTAACCCAACATATTTTAGCTTCATTTAATGTAATGGCATAAGGCCCTACATTTTATTCAGTAGATATTTTTATCACGATTGCATATTTGAGAGCAGGTGCAGCGGTGAAGCTGCAGGACTAGCCCGGTCCCGATCGTTTACTTTTTATCTTGTACTTGATAGCGTGGACAATGTTTTGTGCCGATTGCAGGGCACAATATATAGGTTGTCAGTGCGTACGGGAAAACCAGTTCGACTCTTTACGAAGTAGCATTGAACTAAAGGCTCTATCTAGATGCTCGTTGTATTTTTATTTCTCTGGAGAGCTGTGCTTGTCGGAGTAATAAAATGAGGATTCCAGTATATAAGTGTTTATATTATGTCGAGCGAATGGATCTTTATATCGATCATTAGGAATGACTGGACAAGATTTAAACTTTCGAGTTAGATGTTGAAGTATGTTAGTGCAGGTGATACGGAGGTAAGTGAACGTCTACCTCTTTAGGTTCTTTAGGCTTATATAAATATAAGCCTGTTAATGTTAAATAAGTCGATGCTTATTTCAATTTTCGTTAATTAAATACAATAATAAAATAGTTAAAAATATAATCAAATGTGGTTGCGTGAATTTATGAAAAATATGCGCCTTAAAATACAATATCCTCAAAAGCAGTGGATGACAATTTCAAAACTTTTGTCTTTGCTGTAGCTAAATTTGAAGGAGGTACAAGCGAGGAAACCTTTTCCATCTAAAATCATGAAAAGATATTTTGGTAATAATCGGTATTTCGCTGTCTAACATGATAATGATGACGACGACAGATAAATAGATAGAATAGAATATATAGAAGAAGATATATGGCGTTAAAGGCCATTACGTTGATATCATTGACTCACCTTCATACCAAACTATATGATTATGTACATAAAAATAATTCATAATCATACTGTTGTTACAAAGAGATCAGGAGAAAGTTTTATTCTGTTTGTTGGCATGTATGAAGTTATAATCAAATTTCTTTGGTTGTACTCTTTGTACCGGCTTGTTACAATACGGTGAAAAAAGTCCACTTTTTAAAAACAACTGTTTCCCATCATTCTTTTATTGTTTTTTTTTTTGTCTAAGCAAATAAATGAGCGAAAGTAACAAAGAATCTTAAAAAATTGTAATTTTATAACAGTAAAAGAAAAAAATTATGCAAGTCGCGTAAAAAATTGGTCCCTTTAAGGACCTGATGCGGTGTCAGTAAGAGTAGCACTCAATTAATCACTGCACCCAATCTCATCGTAGTCTGGAAATTTTAACATTAAAAATGCAATTCACTCCGGTCGCCCTGTTACAGATAAAATTGATGTGATCTGTGAAAAATGGCGCAAGAGCGACAGGTTATCAGTTGCATATTAACTGGCATATTATTATGCAGGATCATCATCGAGATGCTGCAAAACTTGACAATGACCACAAAATATTTGAAAATTCATGAGTTATTTGAAAATGTTCAGGTATATAAAAAGTTCAATATTTCTTCGCCACACGAGCTCGCTGAAAGAAACCTTATGAATTGTGTTGTTATTTGCGATTTTATATTAAAACTAACTGATGACTGTGGTTTCGCTTGCGTGTTTAGTTTTTTAGACTTTAGTTTTAGTTACCGTAGTACCTCTTTGTGAAAAACGTCCGCGGTGTTCTCTTTTGAGCTAAAATTATCAAGCTAATTCAACCTCCTAGGGGTAAAATTTTGAAAATAGCCGATATACGTGGATACTTATTTCTAACCAGAAGCAGCTATATGAAATTTCGTGCATCTTCATTCAAAAGTGACGAACTTCCCATATAAAATTACAACCCCTCATTCACCCCCTTAGAGATGAAATTTTGAAAAACGTCAACATACGTGTCCCTCATGAATGTCCATTTATTTCTAACCGGAAGAGAGTATGTTAAATTTCATTCTCCTTACTTTGAAAATGACAGATTTCCATGCCACCGTTCATCCCTTATTTTACCCCCATAGGGGCGAAATGTTCAAAAATCCTTTCATAATGGATGCTCACAGCATAAAATGCATCAACTACCAATATTTCAAGTTAGTAGTCCCAATAGTTTAGGCTCTGCGTTGATGAATCAGTCAGTCAGTCAGGACAAGTATTGTAATTATACATGTTTAGAAGATATAATAAATTCGAATAGATTTTGGAAATATTGATCACGGGTGATTAGAAGTGGATCATATACAATAAGAATGTACGGTAATGATAATAATCAAAGTACGGACAAACTCCACAGACTAGGGTGAAACCTGGTCTAACGCGCAATAAGGTGATGTTGTATGTATAGTGGGATTAAAAGTGCATCATTCAGTATTACCTTTTACTGCCGTACAAAATCATTAGTTTTGATAATCAGTTGAGACAAGTCGACTAGACATAAAAACTAGAGCACAATTACATATATTTATTCGTCATCATCATCACCGGCTCTTAGAAGTCTACTGCTAGAAGGCTTAGGGTTTCTCCTTAAAAAGGAGGTATTTGCCATAATCTCAACATTTGGCAGGTGTCTTAGAAATCATAATAAATTTTGCTTGAATAACAGGATAATTCTTATCCTGGTACATTCCTTAACTGGTTCTCACAGCACCCACGAGTAAATATGGAATGACTTGAGCTTGACTATGAAGTGTTAACGCATCCACCATATACCTCCGATCTTACACACTCATATTTAAACTTGTGTCACCCTCTCCATAACTCTTTACATAGTGTATGGCTGATATCAAAAGAGAACTGTCTATCAGATCATTGGAATTTTTTGATAAAAATCCCATAATTTCTAAAGTAACGGGATCGTCAAATTATGGAGCAAAACAGCACATTTATATATATCAAAATTAACTATATCTAAATTAAAAAAAAAA
>WUAW01021132.1:1810-13762 GCA_017165845.1 Thaumetopoea pityocampa
TGACCACTATAAAATTTGATTATTCATTAGCTTAACACCTATATGTGACATGTTTATACTTTGCTACCTTTTTATTTGTAAATGTTATTCCCCATCGTGCCCGAAGAAGTTTTATATCAAAATCTTACAATTTTAAAAATGAACTTCCATTTTAATTTCGAAGAAATTAATTTAAGTTGTTCAAAGAGGATTGTAAGACTAGTTCAAAGTTAGATGAGCTCCTCGCTCATTGCCTCGCTGTGACATAAAGGTGGGTAATTGCGAAGATGTGATGAACTTTCATAGAGCTCCCCTTAATCTATTTGCTTCCGTGACTCTTCAAGATTTATTTATAGCACGGAGACTTGTTTTTGTAATTATGTATTTTGAATTATTTAAATGAAAATTATATTTCTGTTCAATTTTGAGGTTTTGGTTCTTAACGAAAACTGCTCCTACATTCTGTAACCATAATCTGACAGTTGCTAGTAAATGATAGCCGGATTGATACTTATTTGCAAATGTGAAATTTCTGATTTCAGTTACGGAATGCATTTACTACATAATAAAGGCAAACTCAATCATGTTAGCGACCGATTGTAACTAGCTGACAATTATAGATATCCACAGGTACAAGCAGATTTTGAACTGCAAACATAAATAATAAATACATAGATGATAATAAAATCGATAGTCACGAGGCACAATTAGATCCTGTTACAGTAGTCTATACGATTATAAAATTGTTAAATGTCAAATTTTCAAAAATTAAAAATATTTAAAAACAAACCACTCAGATCGACTAACTAAGGACTTCCGGAATCAAATCCATCGATGTTTGTTTGTTTGTTTGTTCAGACTTCACGAAAAAACCAGCGGGTAGATTTTGATTAAGCCATTACAGTCTTAAAGGTACTATTCCGACTTAAATACTGCGGCGTGTGTGTGTATTTTATTGAACGTAGACGTTTCCAATCACGTGGCTCACAGATAAAAAAAATCTTAATTTTCGTTTTTTAACGATATACCACTATTATTAAATCATTAATTTTAAGTTTTAAACNTATTGAACGTAGACGTTTCCAATCACGTGGCTCACAGATAAAAAAAAATCTTAATTTTCGTTTTTTAACGATATACCACTATTATTAAATCATTAATTTTAAGTTTTAAACATTCTGTTAACTTGCGAATTACAATCAATATTTAGTTCACATATATGAAAATTACGTACCCAGCCGAAACTATGGCGAAACTTTTTGATTTGTGGCACGATAGTTTATAATTTGGTGAATTTAATTTGCGAAGTTCTCATCGGTGTCGTAAGCTGATAAACGTTTGGGACGTATCGGGTGGTACACTTCTCCAAGGGACTAATTTAATCAACAACCAAGGTATTCTCGGTATTAATGTCAAAGGCAGTAGTTAAAATAGCTTTTAACCTCATATTAATCTCTATAGATCTACTCGTATTTTTACCCGACTGCGGCAGAAGGAGGGTTATGTGTATGTATATTTCTTTGGCACGCTTTGTAGCCTAAACGGCTTGATGGATTTTAGCTTGAGAGGTGTCGTTGGATTCGTCTTAATTGTGAGAATGAATGTGGGTATATCAAAATTATATAAAAATGTTCACGCAGTCGGATTTTTTGTTTTTTTAATAATGAATTCTTATTACACATATACCTTAATATCTTGCTAGACAAGATCATGCTTTATTAATATATCACAATTTAGTATTCTAGGTAATAGCGGTGTGCGACTATGAATAATGTGCAATAACTAGATTTCGCTCGCAGCTTGGCTTGCGTGAATGTGGGATTTTCCGCTAAATGGAAAACCAAGAAATAATTATACACTGACAAAGGTTTAATAACCATTTTAATTTGAGCTCTCGCACCATAATGGATGCTATTGTAATGGATATCAGGCTGTATATTCAGTTATATATGACCAATTTCGATGAAACATACTACAGTGTTTATGTTGTGGCGTGACACTAGAACATACAAACAAACAGACGGGGAGAAAACAAAATATTAAAATTGTTTACAATCCCTTAATTAGTCGATTTGTATTAGTTTTTTTGAAATACAATATTTCAGGAACAGAAAATGACGCCTTTTAATTTAGTAATATACTAGCTTTTGCCCGCCGCTCCGCCCGCGTGAATGTCGTTTTTTTGCTACATGAGAAATCCCAATACAAACATAGATTTATATAAAAAGAAACCCAGAGACAGTTTTACTTAAGCTCTCGTACTTCAAAAGCAGCTACTAAGACAGGGAACAAGCTGTATCTTCAATTCTACTGGACCGATTTTGTTGAAACATACACCATTATTTAAGTCAGAATAGTAGCGACGTTTAACGCGTTAAGAGCGAGGAAATATTTTTTTTTGTTTCTGACTTTATTTGCTGACTATACGCTGATGGAAATTAACGCACCGAGCCTTGGGCCTCTTATTTGGTACAGTAACCGCCGAAATGATTATTTTCCTAGCAATTATGGAGCGTGGCCTACGCGCCGTGTATTGAAACATTTATTTATTCCCTTCAGCAATTTATTTCACGATCTAATGCGCCGCCTTTGTAATGTAATCCTTTAAGTTGATCTAGTAATTTGTCTTATACCTTATAGTTTGGGTTACAATAGTTGGTTAAACATAACTATAGCATGCTCGTCATATATCTTCCTGATCTTAGTAATATTACGAAAGTGAAACTTTGTATAGATGTTTGTTAGTCAACTACGCGTAAATTGTTGAACGTATTTGGATGTAAATTGGCACACAGATATACTGGATTAAGATATATACTCTTATCTTAGCAATGTTTTCCTGTGGGATAATAGCTCAATTTCAATGTAAATTTTCATGCGGGCGAAGACATAGGTGGACACTATTAGTGAATATATAGAGTAGCAAATGATGCGTTCACTTGCCCAGTATCAGTCGGCACGCTCTTTCTATAGGCCCAAGTGTTGTGAAACTGGACGCCGAAACATTGACTTGCGTGGTGTGGTCCATTTCACATCTCTTGATTTATCAGGCGTAACAAAATTAAGTAATAAAAAACCATTATTGTTATTCGGATAAACACACAAGAAAACCATTATTGAAAAAAAGCCCGACTGCGTGAAATATCTACTTTATTTATAATTTTGATATACCCAGTGTCACTCTCACAATTAAGACGAATCTAACGACACCTCTCAAGTTAAAACACATCAAGCAGTTTAGGCTACAGATCGTGCCAAAAAAATACTTATACATACATACACTTGTAAAACATAACCCCCCCTCTAGCGCAGTCGGGTAATAAGAGACATATTAAAAAAGAAGAATGCACACATAATATACTAAATAAAGATATACAACTGAATTGGCTTATAAGTCGCAGCATAACCATTATCTTATCATGTGCTTATCCAAAAAGGTTCTATTTAAGCTTGTTGTTTCAACCGAGGCGGATTAAAACCTCCGGTGTGGCAGCGCCTATATTCTGATGGGGAGAAGCTACATATATAGATATTTTTTTAAATACTCACTTCCTATGGTGATAAAACCCTTTTTGTGTCTCGGCCTCATCAATTTTCATTTATTTGATTGATGATTGATCTCTATTTTTTTAGTTATTATCTCTCCCCTTTTTTATTTGATTGATGATTGAACTTTATGTTTTTAGTCATTATCTCTCTCCTTTTTATCTAAGATCTTCTATAAAATCTATGTTTTTAAGTTTACCTCTATGTTTGTTTTTCAAGGATTTAGATATTTTCTATAATTATGTGCAAACGCGTGATTGGAGTCATTAACATTAATTTGAAAAGTTTAAATGTGTCTGACAAGTGGCAGCATTGTGGCTATAAGCAACTATCGCCTAAAGTTTGCTGAGTTAGTGGACGACACGTTTTTAACTTATTTAATAATATTAAAAAAATATATGAATGTACATAACCACAAATATAATGTTCGTACAGCCAAACCAAATTCGTCGACAACCGTACGGAGTTCATTCTACTCATACCCTTTAGGAATATGCCGTGAAAGACAAAATTGAACGTTTGTCTATTATTTTACCAAAAGAAACTATATAAAATACGGATTGCCCGGAAGATTGGCACAATCTACTAGATTAAGGCATATTCAATACCGTTATACACATTGAATCGCAGGTAATTCTGATTGGAACGGAGGAAGTTTATTACAGAGGCAAAAAGAAATCTATGGCAGGATACCAAATACAATTTATAAGATTCCTGATGACAAAACCATTGCGTATAAAAGATTTAAGTGTAGATTGACAATTCGTCTTCATCGTCAATGTTATATGAGGTCATAGACGTCCACTGCTGGACCTCGTTTAATATTCGCCACACCGAGCGACTATGAGCTGCTTGCATCCACCGCTTGTCCACAATCATAAGTCCATAATTGTCCATAATCATTAAGCCGTCAGTCCACGTTATAAGTCAGTCATAGTCGAGGGTTGACCCACACTAGCTGTCCGGTTTTTATTTTTTATAATACTACGTTGGTGGCAAACAAGCCCACGGTCCGCCTGATGGTGGGCGGTACCGCAGCCTGTGGACGCCTGCAACATCTGGAATATCACAAGCGAGTTGCCGATCTTTTAGAAATTTACTCACTCCCCTCTTGAAGAACCCCATACTATAGTCCTTCTGGGAAACCTCACCAGGGAGCTCATTCCACAATCGGAGCGTTCACAGGACGAAATTCCTCTGAAACCGCACTGAACCATTGAGATTCTAATGTGTGAGGAACTCTGCCGATAGAGAGCGGTGCGATGGTAGAAAGTGGCTATAGGCATCATATCAAATAACTCCTCGGAACACAACCCATTGTACAAGCGGTAGAGCATATATAAGGAGGCGAAGTCTCCCCTTAAACTTAAAGGTTCGATACCGCTTCTGAGTTTAGGATCGCCGATGATTCTCATACTTTGTATTTGAGCCAAATCAAAAGGTCCATATTGCCATCCAGGCGCACCTGCCCAGAGATCACAACAATACTCCATACTGGGCCGGACTTGTGTTTCATATAACAGCAATCTTTGCCATGGCGTGAAGTACAGCTTCGCTCTATTCAGCACACCGAGTTTTTGGATGCCATCCTAACCTTGTCTTCCAAGTGACTTCGGAACTGAACGTTGCTGGAGATGTCGATACCAATGCTCTTCAAGATGCTAAGCGATGTGTACTGGAATTGTAGGGCCACAGTAAATGGGGATTTCTTAGTGGTTAACGCACATATTTTGTTTCGGGGTCACCACTTCAATAATTTAGGACCCCAACGTACATTATTTCTGCGAGCTATGTCTCCCGTCCACTGCTACTTCAGCTTTGCAATCCTACAAAGCTACATCGGTGAACCGGGTTCTCTTGTAGATTACATAATTATATCATACAAAATGCATTACACAATAAGTCTGTTTATGCATGTGTACATTTAATTCAGCTCGGAGAAGTTTTTGAGCTTATAGTAGTGTAGAGTCAGCAGATAAATAAATACATTTTCTATTTTTTAGGTAGTTTAGGTTTAGTTAACATTATATATATTAAAAGTAATTTAATATGTATAATTAACTTTTAACGCTACTTATAAGCGACGGATGCGTGAGTGCGAGGCGCGCGGTAGCTAGCGCAAACTGGTTTATTCCGGTTTTAGTCACTGTGTGTACAAACACTACTGCAAACGTAAAAATGTCTCCAAGCTGATTTGTCCTTATTATAATAATCTGAAGTTGAATAAATAAATACTTTAGCCGACAAACTTACTTCAATAATTTAAGTCCATGCGATATGGTTAAGTTACATGCGAATGGAACATTCTGTTATATAACCGCTTACGTCATTGGCATAGGAGCCATTACATGCGTCAGTCCCAAGTCGCGATACACCATATCGCACACAGTGTGCACAACAAATTATCATACGAAACGAAACGTAGACGTAAAATGTATTTTTAGTGGCAACACCGACACGAGTTCTGGCAATAAAATTTTATTTGCGAGCTCTTGGCGCGAGTACTCTGTAAAGTGTTCGTTAGGCGGCCCGCGGACTATTTTTGTTGTTCACTAGAAGGCGGAGTGCAAATTTGAATTCAGAACGGACTCGCGAACGTCAAGGCGTCGAGTAACTTTTTTACAGCTTCTTACGAACATTTATTTCACTTGTATCTGTAAGTAGGTATTTTTCGGATTAATACTCGTATTGTAGTAGACTTGTCGAACTCGAAGATTATTCAATATCAATCATAATATTGACATTGTCATAGGATACATTTTGGAGAGTGTGAGCAGGAATTACACGATTCAATTCCTCCATCCCCCTTTCACTATTGGACTACTAAGCGCACGGCGGGCTATCACCCCTACCCGTAGACATCCCTCCCACCCGTACGAAGAGATTTGCTTCTACGTTCATAAAACTGGCAGCTAAAGAGTGTAATAGACTTCTTGCGTTAGTATTTCCATCAGATTATAATGTAGGTGTCTTTAAGACGGGTAAATAGGTTTTTACTAAGGTTTAACACCCGAGGTTACATCGCCACTTACCATCAGGTGGGATTGTAGTCAGGTACTAGCTTATAATTAATAAAAAAAATCAATAAAAATTTACTGTAATCTCCAAGAGGCCTGCCTGTATTTTTAAGTAGGTATTTTTCGGATCTATATTGTAGACTGTAGACTCGTCGAGCTCGAAAACAATTCAATATTAGCTATAATATTAAATTATCTTAGAAATCAATCTAAGAGCAGACCCCCTAGTTAACTTGGCTTTCTACAATCGTTAACGTTGATAAAAACAAAAAAATATTGGAATGACATTTCTAATCGCCAAGTCATCCGTAACGTAACGTTTGAAATGTCATTCCAATAAGTCTTTTTTTCTGTGCTATTAGCGTTGATGATTGTAGAAAGTCAACTTGGCTAGGGGGACTTATCTGGTAATGCGGACGGAGAGTAAATATTTATTAACGTGTATAGAATTTGAGTCAATTCGGCTAATGGTAACTGAGTTATAATAACTTCGAACAGACGTAATCTATTGTAGCGACACATTGTATGTAATTTGATTTTCCTTACTATACAATACATTTTGACTGGGCGACTGCACGCTTTCTCACGCCAGTCGTCGCCCGCCATCCGCACCGTCAGGTCGAATAAACGGTAGCTACCATGGAGTCAAGATAATTCATTTCACCATGGAGACCTCCCTCATCCACCACCACACTCCTAAAACCCCCACAATATTATCATTATCTTTAGCCCGTGGAAACCCACTGCTGGACATGGGCCTCCTCCATAAAATGGAGAGATTTGCCATAATTTCCATGCTTGGCAGGAGTCTTCGATATCGCAGTAGATTGGATTGGATAACCCAATAATAATGGACAGCGCCCATGTCCTGATGCATCCCTTAACTGCTATCTGCAGCATCCAAGAGACGAGATGGAGTGACGCTACTATTGTACCTGCGCCACGCGGTCAATCTGTCTAACTATACTATTATAAAATTGTTAAATGTCAAATTTTCAAAAATCGAAGATATATAAAAACAAACTACTCAGGTCGACTAATTCAGGGCTTCTGAAACCGAATCCGTCGATGTTTGTTTGTTTGTTTGTTTGGGCTTCACGCAAAAACCAGCGGGTAGATTTTAATTAAACTATTACAGTCTTAAAGGTACTATTTCGACTTAATTAATGCGGTATCTTTCATTTAAATCGATCCGATAGAATTGAAAATACAGCTTGATCCCTATTTTAGTAGCCGCCGCTTAGGTAAAAATAAAAGTGGTTCGTAGACTTTTTATATAAATCTGTGATTGTGTCGGGATTCCCCATTTGCTGAAAACCGACATTCACGCGGGCGGAGTCGCGGACAAAAGCTAGTATATTATAAACATATAATTGCAAAACACTATATTATTTATGTACAAAATATACTTTTGAATCTTATAAAAATGGCGACGTCGTGGTTCACGACCCGACAAATCTTGCTTCTCGCGGGGGCGAAAAGTGATCTACGGATGGCCACCTTACTCTTAGCAAGTAGAATAAACCGGTCTCTACCTACTCCAGTATCCCGCCTATCACTTGGGACTGGGGTCCGAATACTCGCTGAAGAACCAGGCGAAAAAGCGTGATTATATGTATCAAAAATGGGTATATTCGAATACCCAGCGTTAGTTTTTTTACTAGTCCTCTAAAATTTTCACAACAGCGGTACGAGAATGCTCGCTCACAAATACGCGATCGACCGATAAGCTGATTACGTATCTCACAAGCGTGTACGGACGGTACGAGTTATATTCAATTGACGTATTTATCTTAATATAGTACATTATGGCCAGTATTTTAATCAATAATAGTTTTTTTATTGCTGTCCCGCGGCTATGCAACAGGTAACTGGTCTGCCGATCTTATTGCGTTTTAATTCGGTGCTTTCTCACCGTAAAATATAAAAGACTAGATACCGATTGATATCTAAGCTGAACAAATTAAAATATATTCAGTAATGATGAAACTTTAAACAAAAACAACCTTTAGGCAGGAATTAATTAAAAATTGTGATAAAATGAAGGCCTATCATTTTTAAAATTTTAAATTTAGAACACTATTTTATCATGCTTTTATTTTATTCTTAAATTTTTTACTAGCCGTTCTTTTTTTAAAGGGATTATACGAAAAAGTTTATGACAGTTTCTGAGTCTTAGGCTCCATTAAGTAGTGAACTATTTATAAACATTTTTTTTAAATAATTATGAAATTGTGCGTATTTTTAATAGTATTTATTTTCATGTGACGAGAAATAGTTTACACGCAAAAGTAACAGAATTTTATACCATTAAACGGCCGAGAGCATTCGTTGCCACCGCAAATTGCTCTGAAGGGATTCCACGGGCCGGCCACCCCGTATTATTGTGTGGAGGGCGACTCACAATGGCACGCGTAAACAATGAACTGTTTCGTCCACATTGTGGTTTCATAAGGACCGACGGACACCGGCCCAGTGGGGCGCGGGCAACTATTAGTTATAATGAGCTAATCCTTGCCCGCGGCTATGCTCACGCTATTTTTGAATTGAAAGTAACCTGTAAGTCATTATAGATTATACATACATATATACATACAGTCACGCATTTTTTCCTAGTTCTCCGGCATAGAATCGAACCCCGGTCTTCCGCGTGATCGGAGGGGATACTGACCACTGTACTATCGAAGGACTGCTGTAGGCAGAGGCCACTTCTTTTCACTTGCTATGAGCATAGTGGTTATCCGTAGCCTACTTTGCGCACCCGCGGGAGACGAGATCTGTCGGGTGGTGAAAAGCCTAAAGCTGAAGTCCCAATATGCGAGAAAAACTGGAAACCCAAAGGGCTGAAATGGCGACCGCGGACCGCAAAGCGTGGTGACACTGGACCTCCTGCTGGATAGATCGATGACTTATTTAATTAAATAACTTACATACATACGTACACTCACGCCATAAGGGTAGGCAGAGACTATAGTACATACTATATACATACAGTCACGCCTCTTTCCCATTGGGGTAGGCAGAGACCACTTCTTTCCACCTGCTGCGATCGTTTAATGTAGCAAAGTGGATATTCGCAGCCCACATTTCGCCCACGTGGTCAACGAGACGTATCGGGTGGTGAACCATGACGCCGCAATTTTATAAGGTTAAAAAATGATTAAAGTTCCTCATTGCGTACCCATGGCTTAGTGGAGAGGAAAGGAAAAAGGATGAGGTAGGAAAGGTGGATTAGGTGTATACGAGGATATTTGGTGCGCTCGATGTCTGAGCGACACGACCAGGGGTCCAGCAGAATACCAGCGTCGGGTGTACCGCCTGGCATGATGCTGAGCTGGGTTCCCTTTTGGTACAGTTATTTCCTTTTTTTTCTGTATCTTTATTTTAGCTCCTTAGTTCCCAAAGTGCTCCAGGTGGACCCCAGGGTTCCACGGGAGACTCGACGGGGGTCTACGTTGGCGTACGCAAATTTCTATAGTTAAATCTAATCTTCACATTTTTTGTCGAGTTTTGGGAATATGGTAGAACTGTACCTGCAGGGGATCCACCGGAACCAGCTAAATTTTGAAAGTGGTCTATGAGAAAAAAAGTCTGGGAATCTCCGTTTTAGCTGTATCATATAAACATTTTCTTTCTTTCTTTCTATTTATTTAAAATTTTGGTTAAATAGTGGATGTAAACAGCTTATAACTACTTGACGATCCCTGGCAGGTCTATGCCTAACAGTGAATTTACCTCAGCTGACTATCGCTACAGAATGCATTTTTTTTATTATAAGGAGACCTTAGAGCAGGAGTCGGCAACCTTTTTTTGGCCGCGGGTCAAAATCAACTAAAATGTGAGCATCAAAGAGACGTTTGTTTCAAATATATTATCGTATTTTCCAAATACTTTATTTTCAGAACTAAAGCGGGTCACTTGAAATTATCAAATGGATTACTCGGTGACTCGCGTCTCATAGGTTACCGACCACTGCCGTAGAGAATTAATTAATTCTCTAAGAAGGAGAAACTGTTGTTCCAACGATTGGTAGGAGCAGTAGAGATTATACGAATTTTATGATAATATAATAACCCTGGTACATACCATCGGCTCTCTTTTTAATCCCATAGCCTGGAATTCTAATAACGGTTAAGCACGCTAATATAGTATTTCCATAGCCTGTTCATTTTTTTAAAGCTTGTGACATAACGGACTCCGGTTGGTGTCTAATGACGTCGCTCATCGAAAGCGCTGACGTGACGTCACGCAAACGACGTCAGCCGGCAGTCAATTGTCTAACTCTGCATTATACGCGTATACTCGGCAGTGGGTACTAAGCGTTTATTATGAAATTGTTAAATGTTAAATTTTATACATTATTATAGCGAGGTGATTATGACCCTTGATGACATTGATGATGACGTCCACAGCTATAAGGTCGAAGTGTGACACGAATGGCAGTATCGGAAAAGCGAAGATCTACCGGCCAGACGGGTGTTGTCTGGCGGGGCCTGCCAACGGCCCCAGTGGTTGATGTCGGGACGTTGTATATACGCTAAGTCGCTATTAAACTTCATGCGTGTGATTCAGACTTATAATGTCGTTACTCTAGTGCAGCGCCATCTGTTTAGGATGTGTGGTACCATTGTAGTGAAGTAGGTCGCCACATAAAAGATATTTTTTTTAAATTTTATCTTTGATTATTATATTTGATTAAAAAAACTAATCAGGTCGAGGTTAACCAAGGGCTTCTGAAACCAGATCCTGGTGTGTGGCGCCGGCGTAATAATAGCGTCACCCCAATTTATTCCCGTAGATACTGTGAGGACCAGATAAGGGAAATACAAGGATCAAGGGCAGCAGTGTTTTCCTGCTACTCAATCACAATCTACTGCAGTCTCCAGTACGCCTGCCAAACGTGGAGATTATGGCAAATCCTTCCTTTATAAGGAGGGGACCTAGGTCCAGGAGTAGACTTTTACGGGCTGATAATAATGAAAAATGATGAAACCAAATCCGTCGATGTTTGTTTGTTTGTTTGTTTGTACCAGCCTTACGCAAAAACCAGCAGTTAGGTTTTGGTCAAGTTGTTACAGTCTTAAAGGTACTATTGCGACTTAAATATTACGGCATGTTTCATCAAGATCGGTCCGGTAGAATTGAAAATACAGCTCGATCCCTGTTTTAGTAGCCGCCGTTAAGTAAAAGTGGTTAAGTAAAAAGGCTTTCTATATAAATCTATGATCGCTTCGGGATTTTCCATGTGGCGAAAAACCGACATTCATGCGGGCAGAGCCTCGGGTAAATGTTAGTACTTTATACTATTATTCCTGCCTAAGATATGTTCCTCCGATCAAAGGATGCTATATATATATATATATATATATATATATATATATATATATATATATATATATATATATATATA
>WUAW01021134.1:1363-20507 GCA_017165845.1 Thaumetopoea pityocampa
TTACTACTTTTGCATTTGTGATAATCTATAATATTTTAACATTGTTAAATGTTAAATTTTGCAAATCAACGATATTAAAAAAAAACTACTCAGATCGACTAATTAATAGCTTCTGAAACCAAGCCCGTCGATGTTTGTTTGTTTGTTTATTTGTTTGAGTTTCACCCAAAAAGCGGCTGGTAGATTTTTGTCAGACTATTAAAGTCTTAAAGGTACTATTCCAACTTAAATACTTCGATATGTTTCATCAAAATCGGTCTAGTAAAATTTGAGATACAGCTTGATCCCTGTTTTAGTAGCCGCCGTTAAAGTACGAGAGCACAAGTAAAAGTGGTTTTACGCTTTTTATATGAACATATGACTGTTTCAAGGTTTCCCATATAGCAGAGAACCGGAATTCATGCAATCGCTAGTTGCTAGTTTGTGATAAATGTTATAATTGATCGTTAAATAACTATTGAAATTTGTTATCTGTGAACTTAGAAATTGTTCTATCTGGCGTTCACCACTACTTTTTGCCCCAAATTATTATCATATTTGGCATCGTCGATTTACGAACCGAACATATGATTTCAAATTTTAGACTGTTAGCATCAATATTTGTCTATTTCAGTACGCGCTTTCCTATACACGGTTCATTGTTATGCAACTTTGTAAATTACAGGTAGGATTTGTTTGGCAGTTTTAATGTTACGATTTCAGCTATGAATATTACCAAGTCCTGGCCTCTGACATCAGAAGACGTTACCTTATCGAATCTTGCCTTGTGTTTATGCTGCCTGTGCATATTTAGAAAATCAATGCGATGTTTCTTAAAATTTATAAATATTGACACTATTATCTTCATAAAAATATCGTATTTCTCCTACATTATCATTATCAGACTATCATTCACTGCTGAACATAGGCTTTCTCTATATAAGGCAGAATTTCCATAATATTCATGTTTAGAAAGGAATTCGAGATTGTAGTAGATTTTTTTATGAATCGCAAGATAATGCTTTTGTCGACTACTCTTTATCTCTTTCTCCGATCACGTGATTGTCTATGAAAAGAGATAGAGATGTTATTATTACTCTAGTGCTACATAGCATTTTTTGTCTCCATACCGAGTCTTACTATTCAAGTTCTTCCTTTCGTGTACTGTGTTTCTAGTTAATCCTTGTATGTACTGACACTAGTTAATACCGTGTAAAGTATATATTACTTTACATAGAATAATTTATATAAAATTTTGTATTCAGTATTCGCGTGAAATTCTTTCCCAAGTTTTAACTGTTGGTATCTTTATATGACGTGACAGCTCTGGCTACACAGTATAATTAATGTTAATTACTTTCTATTCGTGAAAATATGTAATTGGCTGTCTTCCATTCCATAGATAAGTAAATTAGTAGAAATAGTATGTTTTGATTGATAGTAGTGGTAGTAATGCATTAGTGCATTAATATATTATAGAAATATTATGTGCATCATATGGCGGAAGTATTTGACGATACCGATCATGTGTGCAAGATTTTTCTTCTTCTATTTTCTTCTATAATGGCAATCGGCTGCGAATTTGTGCCATTTCTGCCAGTGTCGAGGGTATATATTTTGAAATTAAATAATATTTTGATGATTATGAGTTTTGAAATTAATCCGAATTGCCTTGAAAAAATACGATCACTCTGCTATGTTAGTCACAGTTTTATTCCAATGTTTCAATATTGTTCACGATTATTGACGATCAATATACAAAACAACACCAAATATATATATTAAATATCACAATAAACTAATATAAAAAGTTAAAATAAAGCTTCAAGTGATGTTTCATTCGGTTTGCTGGCAAAATTCGCAAAATGTGTGCAAAGTTTTGGCGACCTATCTCCCGAAGTGACGCGCCAAGGATAAAATTGTTGATAGTTGCTTTTCGTAATTACTCTTTAATCTACTGTTATTATTATCTTTGTTCTAGTTTATAGTTCTGTTGATAGCCGTCGCTAGCGACTGTGATGCTGACGACGGAAGGTACCGCCCCGAATTATATAATAATAATAACTACCGGAGCCTGATCAATACGAATAGCAAGACCTTCTACACGACGCAGCAACCATTCGCTTATAAGGCGCTCGACACAGATCTCTTAGCCCCTTACGTTAAATATGGTAACAAGTAAGTATTCCTTTTGTGTGTATTTTTGTATGTCTAATATTTTTGTAAGTCTACTATTTTTGTATGTCTAATATTTTTATATGTCTATTATTTTACTCACGTGTGTGGCTAAAAGTGGGCTACGGATAACCACTTTGCTCGTAGCGAATGAAAAGAAGTAGTCTTTGCCTACTCCAATTCTTCAGTAGTATTGTGGTCAGTAAGCGGGAGATCGGCGTTCGATTCCCTGCCGGAGAGCCAATGAATTAGGCGTGATTGTATGTATGTGTTAAGTTTGTATGTCTACTATTTTTGTTGTAATCGTTCTGTCTTATAGTTTGAATTCACTAATCTTACATATATCGCTCATCCAATAGAATAATGACGAAATTGCAAAAAAGTTAAAATTTTATTTTGTGTTTAATTTGGATGATCTGTTTTGTTAATATGATTTTTTTTTTCGAGAATGCTCAAATTATTATAAATAAATTATGGAAAATCATGATAATTGATATGATTTACAAAATGGGTATAATTCAATTTTAAACTGAAACGCTTCTTCTGATAAATTGCAAAAATGTAATTACGTCATTGTTCTATTGGATGAACGATATGTATTAAGAATAATTTTTTGTAGTTTGCACATTTTTGGGTATTACTGGGATCATCCTAAATTTACTGTGTGGTATAGTCAATAAATGATAACACGATAACTATATCCTTCAAAGGCTATTTAATTACTGTTATCATCATTATCATTAGGCCATATAAGTCCACTGCTAGATAGGAGCCTCCGTGAAAAGGAGGGCTTTGCCATAATCTCCTCGCTTGGCAGGCGTCTTGGAGATCGCAGTAGATTTTGATTGGATAACAGGGTAACGCAGTTGCCTATTGTCCTGGTACATCCCCCAGCTGGTTCCTACAGCACCCACGGAAGATGTGGAAGTGACGTTGTTATTATACCGGCCTCACACATCAATAATTATTTTATATGTTAATTAGTGTGTTTATTGATATTATCAATGCGAATATGTATTTGTTTTTTCTCCGTTTATTTTTCATGACTAAATGACTGAATCGATGTTATTAATTCGGAACAAGGTTAAACAATATTATTTTATAGATAAAACGTTCTTTATTATTAAAAATTTGGTACAGTTGTGACATTTAAACAAGTGATGTATAAAGATCGAATATACCGGGCAAATGTGAGTGGAAGTGTCGGAAGAGGGCGCCCAGGAAAAACTTCCTTGATCAAATCAACAACTTGTTTCAAAAAGGTCAAGTTCATTGAAAGTGTATGAAAAGATGTATGGAAGTAGATCAGGAGGGGGGGGGGGGGGGGCAACCTGACCTACCCTTATGGGGTACCGGTGAATATATGTATGTATGTGCAAAAGACTATTTCTACTATTATAAACAACTAGCTTTTGCCCGCGGCTGCTCTCACAGTGATGTCTTAAAATACATGTCAGAGAACGTTGAAAATACGATTTCTTCTATCCCTTAGGAACGATTATTTTTTTGGGATAAAAGGTACCCTGTGTCTTTCTCTGTAGCCCTGACAATGTATGTACATAATTTCATGATGATCGGTTGAGCAATTAAGGCATGAAAATGTAACAAACAAACAAATATACTCACATTACCAACATTATCCCAGTCCATATTCGTCCCTAGTATAAGGGCACGGACTTCTCCTGATTAGAAGGGGGCTTAGGCCGTAGTCTACCGCGCTGACTTAGTACGGATTGGTAGACTTCACATATCTATATGGGTATCCACATTTCCTCACGGAGTTTTCTTTTTCCATTGAGTGCATTGGTGTCTACAATGTAGACCGTACACGAAGGATTAGAAATAACTCAGTGGTACGGGACCGGGATCAAACGCGCGACCTTTTGATCGTGTGTCGTCTCTATGACCACTGCACCACCAATGTAACCAATAATCACACACACACTTATAATATTAGCTACGATAAAATGTAAGTTGGTTTGTTCTTTCAAGATATTATTATTATTTGCAGTGTTTACCAAACGACTGCGCCTACGCCCGTAGTATCATATCGAACTCCGATTGTTCCGCTCGTGACTCCGACCTACCGCCCCTTCGTGTACTCCACCCCCCACCCGTATGCTCAACCCACCAAATCCCCCACCGCAATCTACCACAAATCGGTCAACGACGGCGCAGCCAGTGTCATCAGGGAAGACAGGACTTACGACGAGAACAATTATCACTTCGCATACGAAACAGACAATGGAATTGCCGCTGAGGAGTCCGGAAGCGTCGAGCGTTCCATCAACGGGGTCGGAGGAGGCACCAGGGTCCGGGGCTTCTACGAATACATAGGCGACGACGGCCTCAAATACAGAGTGGACTACGTAGCCGACGAGAACGGTTACAGAGCTAGCGGCGCGCACTTGCCTAAAGCACCTTAACTAAATACATAACCAGTAGTTGTGTTTAACTTATTGACGATAGCCGATATAAAAAAAATGTTACAATGTTTATATTTAACGACTGATTCGTGCAGTGGCAATGATCCTGCGTTCTGTCCCAATTGGTCCCAGGTTCGAATCCTGGTCGGTACAAACTGTGATCACCACCAATGTTTGTTCCCGAGTCATGGATGTGTTTATATGTATATATGTATTAGTATTTATCTATATAAGTATGTATATCGTTGTCCAGTACCCAAGACACAGGGAATCCTAGTTTGGGGCTAGGACAAACAAAGTATGTGAGAAAAAATGTGTGCACAATATTAATATTATTATTATTAATAAAATTTATACCGCAAACCCTTTTTTGTATTATTCCCCACCATACTCAAAAATATGTAAATTTTATGTCATTACCAGATTTTTACGACCCGGCCGGCGATGAAAAATCCTACTTTATGTATTGCAGGTCAAAATATGGTGAGAAAATTCAATATATTTTAGCGTAGTTTTATTATAATTAATATGATTGTGAAACATTAATAGTGCTATAGACAAATATATATTATACTAGCTTTTGGCCGCGGCTCCGCCGCGTTAATGTCGGTTTTCCGCTACATGGAAAATCCCGAACAAATCACAGATTTATATAAAAAAGCCTAAGATCCACTTTTACTTGAGCTCTCGTATCTTAACGGTGGCTACTAAAACAGGGATCAAGCCGTATCTTCAATTCTATTGGACCGATTTTGATTAAACATACCGCAGTCAGAGTATAAGTCGAAATAGTATCTTTAGACTGTAACAGTTTGATATTAGAAACGTTATCCCATCTAACAGTTACGATGAGTATAGTTTGACCTAGAGGTCGACTCAAATATCTACTATTAACTATTGACCTCCCCAACACCACACCTATCCGACAAAAATATTTAAATATCATCTACATATAATAAATACCTCTTTTGAATGATATATACTCTTAAATTATCAAGTTACGTTCGAGGTGAACATATTCACTGCCTGTAACTCGGATCCGAGTGAGGCGATGCCGTTGCAAAAGTACCTTCCACTCATATCCGAGCGACTAAATTTAACAAAAAAATAATTCTGTTCCGGAGATTTGAATTTACTCAAATAAATTTATAATATTTTATAAATGGTATAATTTCTTTACTAGAGGAATAGCTACGTTGCTTTTTGAATTACGTAAATATCATTTTTAGTTTGGTTTTTATGAGGTTTTTCCGAAAGCCCAGTAAATTTGGCCAATTCGTTCTATTAAACTGGCATGGGTAGTTCTTTTTCGCCCAGCAGTGAATGTGTTAAATGATTTATTCCAATATGCGAGTAATTATAAATAAACTGACGTATACAGGATTATATTTAATTGTTTGAGAACTTATTTATGGATTCATATCACATTTATCAATTAATACTGTATTTTATGAATGCGCTATTATGAATTCGAATTTATGTTTTAATTAACTAATACGCGAAAACATATTATAATTAATCGCGCCACAACAAATTTATTGTTAAATAATTATAATATTAAATCAAACTTTTTGCTGTCTGGCAATATTTTTAAATGAATTAATTAGTTTAATTAAATTTAAAGTTGGGTAAAAAATTATTACAATTCTCTATTTAGAACGTTGTCTAGTACTATGAACGCTTTTGAAAATATATTTATTACCACGTTTCGGGCCAAGAAATATCTTAATATAGCTTTTGCCCGCGGCACCGCCCGCGTGAATGTTAGTTTTCCCCTATATGGGAAATCCCGACACGATCATGCAATTACATAAAAAGTCTAAAAACCACCTTTACTTGACCTCTCGTACCTTAATGGCGGCTACTAAAATAGGGATCAAGCTGTATCTCAATTCTACTGGACCGATTTTGATGGAAGATGCCGCGGTATTTAAGTCGAAATAGTACCTTTGAGACTGTAAAACAAACAGACAAACAAATAACAAACAACGAAGGATTCGATTTCAGAAGCCCTTAATTAGTCGATTTGAGTAGTTTGCTTTTCAATATCTTTGATTTTTGAAATTTTGACATTTAACAATTTTATAATAGTAATAATATGGATGCAAATGTGAGTTTGTTACACTTTTACGTCTTAACCGCTGAACCAATCATCATAAAACTGTACACACGTTGTCAGGGGTACAGAGAAGGACATAAAGTACCTCTTATGCCAAAAAAAAAACAGTTGCCGAGGAATAGAAAAAATGTATTTTCAACGGACTTCGCTTACCCGTACACTTAAGTCTATTTGCCGGACAAGCTAAAACACTAAGTGCTTCCTGACCAAATCAAATCATCAAGTCATCCGTGATGAAATTTGCTAATTTTAAATAATTATGCACAGTACAATTGCACCACCATATCTAGCTATGAATCCTATCTATCAGGAGGTTCTCTGTAAGAGATCGCATATTGCGTTAAGACCGCTGTTGCTGTGTTGTTGTGAAGCTTTGACCGCAAGGCAAATGGATCTTCTAGGGCTAGCGTACCCCAGATCAGAGGACTATCGACTCTTCATCTACGACTCTTGGTCTAATGCTGACAGTACTTAAATAACTAGTGCAAGAGGACTGAGACCAAGCACAACTGGGGCAGTACAAAAGATCCCGTCGGGTCGAAGTGCGTCGAAGCCCTCGCCTCGCCCAGTTGGGGGCATTAAGATAAGATTATATAATATGTTATCAGAACACTGCACAATGTTATTCTGTAGATTAATAAAAAAATCTTGTTAATATAACGGTTCTTGAACAGTTAAAATAAAAATTTTGTCGTTAAAACTATAATCAAACGCTAGTTAACCATATAAATCAATATTATAAAAAAATAGCGAGTTTAAATTCATAATTATAAATTACTTCGCGGACTTTATACACGATAAATAATACTTTTTATTATCTCTAAGTTTCGTTTGGGTCGCATCAACCGTGGCTGCGAGCTCGGCAATAAAAAAAATTACCGCGATAAGTCCCGCGAAGTAACTTATAAGTTTTATATGCATTTGTAACGTGTAAGCGTACTAGGGTTGTCCCACACACAACATTTCACAAAGTAGATATTTCCATCTATACTATTATAAAATTGTAAAATATCAAATTTTCAAAAATCAAAGATATTAAAAAACACATTACTCAGATCGACTAATTAAAAGCTTCTGAAACAAAATCCGTCGATGTTTGTTTCTTTGTTTGGGCTTCACGCAAAAACCAGCAAGTAGTTTTTGGTTAAAATGTTATAGACTTAAAGGTACTATTTCGATTTAAATACTGCGGCATATTTCATCAAAATCGGTCCAGGAGAATTAAAAATACAGCTTGATCTTTGTTTTAGTAGCCACCGTTAAGGTACAACAGGTCAAGTAAAAGTGATCAACAACTTTCTATATGAATCTATGATTGTGTCAGGATTCTTAATAGCTGCAGTCGTATCATTTTGAGTCTTCGCAAGAATGACTCCGTACTCTATCGTACGTATCGTATCTACGTAGAAAAATCAAAAAAGTGTTGAGTGAATCAACACTTTTTTGATTTCTTTCACCGCTCTCATTTATATTATTCTCTATTTCCAGAGCGTTGGTTCGATAAATGATAGAAATGTTTGGTCTTTTAATTATCTGCTTCTACATACATTACAATACATTACATACATTTGCATGCCTTAAGACTACGGTATTCAATCAGTGCGTATTATCAGTGATGACCTGGATCTGAAACATGGCCACTGATTATGGGCCTCTTAAGAAAACTCAAGGTGACGCAGCGAGTAATAGAAAGAGTTATGCACGGAGTTTCCCTGCGAGACAGGATACGTAATGAGATAATCCGCAGGAGAACTAAAGTCGCCGACGTAGCTCAAATGATTGCAGAACTGAATTGGCAGTGGGCGGGGCACACAGCTCACAGAACCGATGGATGCTGGGGTCTTAAAGTGATGGAGTGGCGACCCCGAACCGGAAAGCGTAATGCGGGTAGACCTCCGACTAGGTGAACCGATGACCTGGTGAAGGTCACGGGCAATCGGTGGATGCTGACGGCTCATAGCCTCTCGGCGTAGCAATCAAAAGAGGAAGCCTATGTCCAGCAGCAGACGTCTGTGGGCTGATATGATGATGATAATGATATACATTACTTGTTCCAAAGTTCTGATTTTGTATAATTTTTGTCCGTAATTTAGTATATCTTTTTTAGAATATTTTCTCCTAATTCTCTTTACTGGTGGAGTGTCAGTGACCCTGCTTTGTGTACCAATTGGTCCCGGGTTCGAATCCTAGTATGAGCAATTTTTTTTTGATGAACATGTATTTTTTTGACTAAGTCATAGATGTTTACCTACATATGTATTTACATAAATAAGTATATTGTTGTCTATTACCTAAGATACAGGGACTTTTTTTGGAGCTAGAACAATGAATGTGATAAAAATGTGTCCGCATTATATAGTCATTTTGAAATAAATGAATGAATGAACTGTAAGAGATTTATTAATTTACAAAAATAATAAGCATTTTTTATAAATTATATCTGTTGGTTTTTTTTAATAAATTATTTATAGAACTTTTTGATGGCATTCGAATGTTTCATCCTGCTGTAATTAATACTGTATTATGCAAACATTATAACAAACCAATGCCACGTTGCGCAACGCACACGCCCGACTAGTATAAAACTAAAAAGGTGCACCTCGGTCGGCATCACTCGACGGACGGATCTCTTGTAAATATGAAATTGATCGTAAGTAATTACCATAAGTCCTGTGGAATTTGATTACAAATATGTTTACTTTATATATAAAAAAAAAATATTAGATTGTTTTAGGCGCCGTGTTCGCTGTCGCGTCTGCGCAGTTCGGTGGCTTCGGACAGAGCCGCCTTCCTCTCCGGCCGACGCCCTCTCCTGCCGCTGCTGTCATCCGCGTGCAGAACAACAATGATCAAGCTGCTAACATCGTCAGATACGACAGTGACATCAGCCCCGATGGCAGCTACAGCTACCTGTATGCACCTTTTGACAATATTATTTTGAGTTGCGAGTTTTTATTCCTGTGCATAAAATGGTTACCGCATACCGCTGTGTTGAAGATATGGTACAAAGGTTATTTGTTTTTAAAGACACCTCCCACATCGGTATTAATTCCAGTGTCGCGGGGACTTTACAAATATTCAAATAACGGAAACACAGAACACCCAGACACAGAACAACAATTGGTGGATTACAGAAATTTGTTGTCCCGTGTGGGGATTGAACCCACAACACTCGACAGCGCAGAGGACGCTTAAACAACTGCGCCACCCGTACAGTCCGTGTTGTGTTTGGTTATATTTGGTTATCCGTGTTATATTTGGTTATCCGTGTTACATTTGGTTCACGCCCGCTAGAAACTGCACGTGTTTTTCTGTAGCTCAAGTGGTCGCTCGCATGTTCGTCCGCGGTGTCAGCAGCCAACTGTACGACCTTGTCTTAAAAGCAAGGAGCTTATCTCCCCAACTGCTTCTGTAGAGCTGAATTGTGAATATTTTTTACAGATTATAGAGATTTATTTAATAATTTGAAGATTTTTTGTAATTTTTACAGATTTTGTAATAAGTGGTAAATCTTTTGGCGGTATTGATTTTGTAAAATTTGTATAGTCACATAACACTCTTTTGAACCTATGGATTTAGAACCTATGGATCTGAAACATGGCCATTGACTATGGATCTCATAAGAAAGCTCAAGGTCACGCAGCGACCAATGGAAAGAGCTATGCTCGGAATTTCCCTGCGAGACAGGATTCGTAATGAGACAATCCGCATGTGAACTAGAGTCGTCAACGTGCGAGACACATAGCTCGCAGAACTGATTGATGTTGGGGTCTTCAAATGCTGGAATAGCGACCTCGAACCGGAAAGCGTAATGCTGGTAGACCCCCGACTAGGTGGATCGATGATNAGAACTAGAGTCGTCAACGTGCGAGACACATAGCTCGCAGAACTGATTGATGTTGGGGTCTTAAAATGCTGGAATAGCGACCTCGAACCGGAAAGCGTAATGCTGGTAGACCCCCGACTAGGTGGATCGATGATATGGTGAAGGTCGCGGGGAATCGGTGGATTTAGAAGGCTCATACTAGCTCAGTGTGGCGATCGTTAGAGGAGGCTTATGTCCAGCAATGGACGTCTGCGGGCTGATATGATGATGATGTTAAATTTTTCATTCTCAATCGACAGGCTCGAGACTGACAATGGGATTGCAGCTCAGGCTCAGGGTACTCCGCGTGACTTCGGAGGCAACCCGCCCGTGATTCCAGTGGTCGCTAGTGGTTCCTTCTCCTGGACTTCTCCTGAAGGCGAGCCTGTTGCCATCAGTTACATCGCCGATGAAAATGGCTACCAACCTTCCGTGAGTCAATAAAATTGTTGCATTAGTCTTGTCTTGATGAAACAATTCAATGTATTACATGGAATTGATTAATTTAACGGCTGATTAGTACAGTGGCAGTGGACCTGCTTTCTGTGTCAATGAGTCCCGGGTTCGAATCCTGGTAGGGACGAGCTTTGTGTGATGAGCACAAATATTTGTATCCGAGTCATGGACGGATTTATCTATTCATATATTGTGTTATATTTATCTATATAATATAATTAAGTATATATATCGCTCTCTAGTGCCCAAGATATTGGGAATCCTAGTTTGGGACTAGATGTAATTACTATATTATTAGAATATAATTACTATATTATTATTTAAATGAATTGAATAAGGGTAGTAATTGGCACAATAATTACACAGTGTTACAATGTGTATTGTATTAATTTCCCCTATTTAAAATAACAAATAGTAGTAAATAGGTGAAAAACACCTAAATAGGTGTTTTCTATTTACGCATGTAGATAGGTTTAAAATTCTGCATAAAAAATAAATTTAGTAATAATTTTTCTTTTAACTTGCTTATTTTGAATATAATGTGCCACGTGACGCTAGCTTCATTCACAGCGTCACTTCAATTATTTCCGTGGATACTGAGAGAACCAACTGAGTGATAAGTACCAGAAGATAGCAGACTAATAAAGGTATAACCTCTATCAGTCGTTATACGTTGCCAATAGAGGACTAGAGAGCAATTTTGAATAAGTTCACTCTCATAATTTTCTCATGACGCTATAAAAAAATATTCAAAAACTATATTTTGTGTTTCAGGGCAACGCTATCCCCACCCCTCCTCCAGTTCCAGAAGCTATCGCGAGAGCTCTTGACTATATCGCCAGAACGTCTCCCAACAGACCATAAGAAATAACAAGGAGTCGGTACTCGTTAGATAAGAAATATAAAGCAATTTATAATCAAGATGATTCATTCAATTTTTTTCTGTAACTTCGTAAAAGTTATCATTTACAATGGCAGGCTTATTGTATTTCCATCATCTATTACCAGGATGTGTTATTTAAATGTGATATAATTTTGTTAATAAATGACTCGATCGATCGTTAAAAAAAAAGAATAAAATATTTATTCGCTGAATGTTTTTTTTTTGCGAATAGGGTTACGTATCGGTGTTGGGTATTTCATTTTCGATATTATCGATATCTCAAATTTATTTAAATCAAATATTTCAAATACGTATTTTAAGTACGCTAATTATATGTGTTAAAAAGCGTAATATCGATTGTATTACATCTCTGCGTATGTACCGGCATATAGATATGACTTCGCAACCTTAACACAGATGAGATCAGCAAGTTCTGCATTCTAGAACAACTATATTTCACTAAAATCATTTTAAACGGCCTTCGTAATTGAGCCCGTTGCTGTGATTGCAATTTGACTAATATTTGTTGTGTTATAGGAAATTCGTTTAGTGATTTTTTTTTTGGAAAAGCTACGCTTAATGAATATTTGTGAATTTTATTTTAGAAAATCTACGCTTAATAAAGAAATATTTCTTTTTGGGCAAAAAAGTCCTCGAACGGAGACCACGTACTAGCAAGCGCAGTGTGGGACGGCCACCTACGAGATGGACCGACGCCTGGTGAGGATCGCTGGGTCTCGCTGGATGCAGGTGGCTATGGACCGGTCGCGCTGGAATTCGATTGGAGAGGCCTATGTTCAGCAGTGGTCAGCTACGGGCTGAAATGATAATGATGATGATTTTTTTTTATTACTATGTATATAAAGTAGTGAAAATTATAAACAAGATGTATGGTGCCGGCATAATTATAACGTCACTGCATATGTTCCCGAGAATGCTATGAGAAGCAACCAAGGTATGTAGCATGATAATGGGCAACAGCGTCAACCTGTTGGTTAATAAAAAAAACTACTGCGATCTCCAAGACGCCTGTCAAAGATGAATATTATGGTGAATCCCTTCTTTTTTATGGTGGAGGTGCATCTCCAACGGTGGAATGATAATGGCATACAAGATAAAGTCGAAAGAGGTACCAGATCAACATAATTCTGTGGTAGTGAAACACAGCGTTAATTTTCAGCTGAGCCGAGGAAATTGATCTTCTCGTTAAAGAAATATCTCATTTGATGATTATGACCCAGGAACGCGCAATGGAATATAATTTTTGAATCAGTTCATTTCAGTGAACGATAATGTTTAAAATAAAGATGTGATTATTTTTAAAATAAAGTATTCCATAGGTGGTTCAAAAAAATATTTTTTTATCCTTCCCTCTAAAACTTTTCTATTTGATGAAAAAAAAATGTTAGCAAAACTGAGGTCTTTAGCTCAATTCTAAGGGGTCGTTTTTTTAACAATACACATTGTAGATAATGGTGCCGATTCTGTTCTAACAGAACTTAACTAAATTTGGTCCCTCCCTATTTTTTTCTAATCTCAAACGCCAAAACGAGATATCTACAATTTTGGCCAGTTTCATTCAGAAACGTCAAAAGTAAAAGATTTAGAAGCGATTTCAAAATATACGCGCTAAAGATACGCAAAAACGCAACATTTTTTTGAACTGTTTGACAGAAACGTACGTCGGTACTCGCTATAAATATTTGCTATCTCTTTTTAGCGTTTGGCGTTAAAAAAAGGGTTAGGGTGTTCTGTTTTTCCGTTATTTAAATGTTTGTAAAGTCCCCGCGACACGGGAATTAATCCTAATGCGGGAGCTGTCTCTTTNGTTTGCTATCTCTTTTTAGCGTTTGGCGTTAAAAAAAGGGTTAGGGTGTTCTGTGTTTCCGTTATTTAAATGTTTGTAAAGTCCCCGCGACACGGGAATTAATCCTAATGCGGGAGCTGTCTCTTTTTAAAAAAAGAAAAGATAGAGAGGGACCAAATTTAGTTAAGTTCTGTAACAACAGAATCGGCACCATTAAGTTCCATTTTAAGAGAAATCGCTTTAATTTCACTAATATTTTTAATTCTACCATATTTAAACTGTATTTAAATACAATCCCACCAATTTAACATATTGCGGTGTTTTAACGTCGAAAATCGATAGTGTCTGACTTACAACAAATTATATTTTTTTTTAATATCACAAAAAATACACAGTTGATAGAATGAGTCACCGTTCTGTCAAAATAATAGGTATTTGAAAATTTTGTCACAAGAACCAGTCGAGGACTTCAAACACATGTCTGTGTGAATTAATTAAGATTGTCATAGTCATTTAATGTATGCAAAATATTAAGACCGATGAAAAGCACGTTTGACTCTAAATTGCTCATAATTACTTCCCTAAAAATCTAAATTTATAAATCCAGTCATATTTGATGCAAATTACGCGACTGTTTAGTATTCTTTGGGACTCGCCATAAGTCGATGTGGCAACATACTTTACTACATGGTAAGTACTACGCGTCGCCAACAGATGGCGCCGTTCATGAGTTAGATTATCAGCGACATTAGAAGTTTGAATCACGTTAATAAAGTTTAATAGCGACTTATTGTATATACAACGTCCCGACATCAACCGTCAGGGTGGTGGCAGGCCCCGCCAGACACGACACCCGTCCGGCCGGAAGATTTTCCCCTTTCCGATATTGCTATACTTTGATTTTATAGCTGGTGGAGTAATCATCAACGTCATTACGAGTTATCATTCATCTCGCTAGATTCAAGTTTTACAGGAATCAATAAACCAATTCGTTGCAATAACTAGACGTTCCTTTGAACGGGATTGCTTTGAAATTGTACTCGTACCTAACGAATCGAATGGTCTGTCTAAGATATTTATAGGCCCAATCTAATAAGAGTCATCCTTTAGGCCCTTAGTTCCCAAAGTGATCCAGATGGAGACTCGACGGGGGTCCACAAATTTCCATAGTTAGATCCAGTTTTTTTTTATTTCATTTTTCCATATTTAAAAGTTCCAGATTCCATAGTTAAAAGTTTTGGGAGGAATATGGTAGAAATGTAGCTGCAGGGGGTCCATCGGAACCAGCTAAATTTTGAAAGTGGTCTATGAGAAAAAAGTCTGGGAACCTCTGTTGCTGTAGCATATGTAAGTAATGATGTGTATATGTGTGTATGCAATATATGTTTTCGTCATCATCGCCAGTCCATAATCGTCCACACTACGGAGACAAGGACCTCCCCTGTTCAGGAGGGGAATTAGGCCGTAGACTACCGCGCTGGCCTAGTGCATGCTGGTAAACTTCACACACCTTTCCTCTCAAAGTTTTCCTCCTATATCTGTTTACCTATATCCATACTGTAAATTAAATGTACGGTAAAAAAAGACACAATGTTTAACTTTTATCTAGATTTTAGCCCTATAGTTATCTTATTAACTTCCAGCTCAGAAATTTAGCACACCTTTATATTTGCTATAAATAGGTATGAGTAAGGAAAAAAAATTAGAATATATAATATAAAAATTATAATAAAATTATAATTTTATATTATATATAACTGGCGGAGAACCAGTGAAAAAGGCGTGATTGTATGTATGTAAAAAAATTATATATGTATATAAAATTTATATGATATATATCTACATGAAAAATGCGGATGAAAAATATGTTTACCTACGCTGAGTGGAGGGGGGTGTCATTGAGTAGGCGAATCGATATCATTCTGATTTAAAAATTAAATATCTTTTTTTATTATAAAACTGCAGTGTTATTTTTTGGGTTTATGTGTTCTGTTTTTGCTGTTGTTATTTTCCATATATTTCCGTGAATGCAAGATCGGAAAGTACTAAAAATATGAATAACATATCATTTCCAGCCTATATTACTCCCCACTGCAGGGGCACGGACCTCCCCTGATCAGTCATCAACCGCGCTGGCCTAGTGCGGGTTGGTAAACTTCACACACCCATGCGGGCATGCAGGTTTCCTTACGAAGTTTTCCTTCTCCGTTAAGTACTTTCGTGTGTACAATGTAGACCGTACATGAATTACAAACAGTAATTCAGTGGTACGGGACCGGCATCGAACCCACAACCACTCGACCTTAAGCCGTGTCTAACATCACTACACCACCAATATACTTATATAAAATCTCTTTTATCTTACTAGTAGTATACTAATATATTTGATCTTACTACTATTATTAATGCGAAAGTGTGGATGGATGAATGTTTGTTACACAATCAGGCCAGAATGGCTGAACGGATATCGATGAAAATTTGCGCAGAGATAGACTATAGCCTGAAATAGCACATAGGCTACTTTTTATCCAGGAAAAGTGTACGGTTCCACTGGGATAGTTTTTTTTTTCACAGAGTAAGAGATCGACATAATTTTTTGCATAGCGATAGACATGATTTTCAGAGAATGATTGAAACATTTTGATCTGACCATCATTTCTCATACATACACATCAAAATTTCCACGCAAACGAAGTCGCAGGCAACAGCTAGTATTTAATATTTTTAGAATTATATACATACATTGGAATTAATTCTAAAAATAATATGACCTACTAGTATTAAATAGTTTACGAGATATAGCCGACTAACTTATCGTGTAGGGGAGTAATTATAAAATTCATAATTCGACAGTGGAAAAAATAAATTAACTAAGTAAATTTTGATCGAAATCGAGTTATATTCGAAATTTGATTATATATTTGGTATCCTATAATTTTTCCGTTATTAAGTCCGTTTCGTTGTTTTTTCCGTTGGTAAATATCATTTTTATATGTAGTTTAACGTCGATTAAATATTTCAGATTTGGATGGCATGATATAAAAAAAAATTAAACTTTGAATAGCTTCCCTTTAAAATTCATCCCTTGCACATCTCATAACTTTTCATCATATTCATTTATCACTATTTAAAATTACTGTAGTGTTTTGTCTTTACACCGTCGAATAGACTTCATACAAAATAATTGTATATTATGACAAACAATAACTTTATTTTTTATTTGTTTGAAGAGGATCTTTTTCTTTAAAGTTGTTTATACTTGAACACGGAAATATACCACTGTGCACATTAAAAGCACTTGACCGGTATTTTGTAATTAAATGCATGTATATATTAAAATGAGTAAAAAAGAAATAGTTAAACGATTTTATTGTAAGTAATAATGATGCAAATAATGTACTAGGAGCTAAAAAATAATTGGGTAGGTTTCGGGTACCAGTCATCAGACTATTCTCCTCATCCATACAGGGCATTGATCAGACTAAGACAAAATCGTAGGGCCAAAAGAACCACATAGCATTTTTTCCAAAAGTGGTTTATAAGCATCACCATAACAATTTCTATATTTCGGTTTTCTTATAAAGACAGTCATGTCATAATGTCAATTAAGCAACAAAGATATGAGTTTAAGTAACGAAAGTGCAACCATCTGTTGGAAAATAACATACATACACTCACGCGTCTTTCGCATTGGGGTAGGCAGATACCACTCGTGATTCGTGATTTTTGTCCCGTCCCGTCCCGTGAGGTGAGAGAGGTGTATCAGGGTCATAGTTTGTGGCGAACTGTGATCTCTGTCTACCCCTATGGGATACCAGCGTGATATATGTATGAATTTTGTATTAATTCTGTTTTTATTAACTATTAATAATTAAAAACCAATTAAATAAAAACTCGTGTAATACATATACATATTATTTTTAATATCATATTACAAAAAATTGACTATGAAAATAATAATGTATGCGCATCAGATATTTCTAGAAATTTCGAAACGTCTAGTGGAGTCATCTGGTGACCAGACCGTTGGCATTTTCTTTGGTCNATTTTTATTAACTATTAATAATTAAAAACCAATTAAATAAAAACTCGTGTAATACATATACATATTATTTTTAATATCATATTACAAAAAATTGACTATGAAAATAATAATGTATGCGCATCTGATATTTCTAGAAATTTCGAAACGTCTAGTGGAGTCATCTGGTGACCAGACCGTTGGCATTTTCTTTGGTCAACAAATTAGTATTACCATGCAAACTGGCAGTGCATCTTGTCTTGTGAAAATACTACATGTGATAAGGGATATTGATTTATTTATTAATTTTATTTTCTTAGTAAGAAGCTTTTACTTGCGACTTTTCTCGCGTTGATGTTGACCGTTGAAAATTTATATATTTTTTTTATTCCTCTGGAACAGTTTTTGTTTTGGGATAAAAGGTACCCTCTCTACCTCTGATAATCAGTCTACAAAATATCATGATGCTCGGTTGAGTACACAAACAAACTCACATTCGTATTTATTATATTAGTTAAAATAATAATACATAATCTGTATATATACTATAATATAACTAATATATACTAACAACTTTAGTTAAATGTCAAATTTTGTATATCAAAGATATCAATAAAAAAAACTATGCAGATCGACTAATTATGAGCTTCTGAAACCAAATATGTCGGTACTTCTCGACTAAGTATTATTATTTTATAAGTAATTCTACTATATTAAATTCATATATTCATAATATTAAATTTAAATTTTGTAACAGAATAAATAAAAAAACAAGTATTATATCTTTATGTTTACAGAATGTTAAAAATCTCATTATAATTTAATAAAGTAGAATACTCTTTTAGCGCACACCAGTTTGACACATTTAATAAAGTATTATATTAAAGTTACTACGTACTGTGTGTGACACGGGACTGCTCTATCGCGCGCCGTGATTTCTTTCAGACAATTTTTGTATGGAGAGCATTGTATTAGTATAATTTGGTGGCAGTAAGAATTACTACTATTACATACATACATTGATATCCCACAGGGGTAGGCAGAGACTAAAGTATATACTATATACATACAGTCACACCTCTTTCCCATTGGGGTAAGCAGAGACCACTTCTTTCCACCTGCTACGATCGTTTAATGTAACAAAGTGGATATCCGTACACCACATTTCGCCCCCGTGGACAACGAGACGTGTCGGGTGGCGAACCATAACGGCGCCATTCCATAAGGTTCAAAAATTATTAAAGTTCCTCATTGCGTACCCACGGCTTAGTGGAGAGGAAAGGAAAAAGGATNAAAAGGAAGCAAGGGAGAGGAAAAAGGAGGGGAAAGGAAGCCAGGTCATTAGCCAATCTGCAACCCATACCCCGCAGAGTAGAACTCTACAGGGCATTTGTTACAGACCGCCCGGGGTGC
>WUAW01021136.1:16832-27268 GCA_017165845.1 Thaumetopoea pityocampa
TATATATATAAAAATACATATATTTAGAAAATGGTGGGCGCGCGATGTGCCGCGCGACGACATCGCTGCGTGCTGGAACAGCACGCTGGGTCCCACTAGTTTTGTTGGTGTTGGACGCGAACCTGGAATATACATATTAATATTTGCATTACTTAAGATGAAATATCCCTTTGCTTTAAATTGTCTATACCGGGGCAATTACCGCGTAGTAAGCAGTCTTGCTCTATGGCGCCCGCATAATAATAGCGTCACTTCATCTCTTTCCGTGGGTGCTGTGAGAACCAGCTGAGGGTGTACCAGGACAAAAGGCAGCAGCGTTATCTCGTTATTCAACCAAAATCTACTGCGAACTTCAAGACGCGTGCCAGGTGCGAGTCTATGGTCAAACCCTTTAAACAGAAGGCCCATGTCTAGCAAAGACACAGTCACATCTTTTTCCCGCTGGGGTAGGCAGAGACCACTTCTTTCCGCTTGCTACGATCCATCTTTCGCTTCTACTTTTATCAACGGTTTCATACAAGCTCGTCAGCGCCGGTACTCCTGACCTGACCTATCAAAAATTAGCTAATTAAAAAAGAAGTCCGCTGTTAATAATAATAATAAAAGAATATTTTTACTGTAGTGATAATAATGAGGTTTTATTAAAAAAAAATCCAATAATTTTAGCTACAAGAAAAACTTATATTACAAATATATATCAATAATAATTCAAATCTATAATTAAAATGTTCTAATAAATGCAAGGTCTAAATACCAAATACTATATTTATTACATAACTGACGCGATTAGGAGAAAATGCTCTCGATACTATGTCGACGATCTGGCAAAGTAGAGAAATTCGAGTCTGGACGCGAAGTCCTTCCTTTCACTTCACTTCTTGGTTTATGGCGTTTGACCAATTTGGTACAATTCTGCCAGTATCCAGTTATCTATCTAAGTATCATAAACTTAAGGGGTGGTAAGCGGTGAAATAAAATAATTTTGGTTTTGGAAGGACAGAGGGTCCTTCGAAGTCCTTCCTTTGTCAGAGTACTAAAAGAGCCGGGTACATGTCAAATATAATGTGTCATGTACAGGAGTGAGTGCTGACTTCTTGTGTCTAGCAGTCATTCATATAAAGAGGTCCTTACCACCAATCCACGTTCGCGCATATTTTAATGTCAAAACTAAAGTTCTAAAAAAAAGTATAAAACTTAACAGTAACTTTAACTTAGTAAGATATGATTCTATAGTCAACTAAAATAGCACATCATAGATTTTCTTCACATACAAACGTCAAGATACTCACCATTAGGCTTGTCGCCAATCGAAGTTGCTCCATAATTTTATTAAGATACCCTTACATTTTAATACTGTATCACTTTGAATTATATCTAAGCAGGCTAAGAACGAGAGTGAATTTTGATCATTATAATCAACCCGGAGACATTTGCTGGTGTATTTATGTGGTATGACTTTCCATGTAAATCAAATCTCTGTATGACTATTACAAATATTAATATTATTATTCCGTGTGAATGATAATGTTTTTAATTTATGAACTGAAGTTAAATTTAATACCACCAAACCTACACATACAAAGACTGTCTAAAACAGGAGTGTATAATTTTCATGGTTAACTAAACTGCTAACATAACTTCTAAACGCCTGTCCAAATTTAGATTAATATAATATCATTAAAATTCTTACACTAAATCGAGTTTTAGGTATTTTGTTTATAAAAAGAATTATGCCTGAAAAACAATGACTACTTTTAGTATTTTTTTTTCTTACATTATCTTTTCTGTTCATATGAAATTAGTAGAATGAATTCATAATAATTTGGCAATCTTATAATTTTTTATCGAAATCCTAACAATTTTTACAGTAGATAGATATAAAAAAATATTTATCATGTTTATACACTGTAATATGATGATTACAATGGATTAGAGATCTAGCAAAGATAAATTACCAGCATTTTATAAGCTAAAATGACCAATGCAGTGCAGCTAAAGTGCATAATCCCTTCACAAAAGAAACTAAGGTAAAATCAAATTATAATTACATCTATAGATGCATATAATGTTCATCAGATTGATGCTAATTTCAGAGTGTACTGAACTAGCTTTTACCCGCAACTTCGTCCGCGCGTAATTTTTACAGGAAATGTCCTTTTTTTGACAAACCTCATATTTCATGTTTGACAAACTTCAGCTTTTATCTCAAATCTTTAGTTCATTACAACCCATAAATGTCCTACTGCTGTGCAGGGGATTCCAAAGACAGTGGAGACAAAATAGCTCAATATATAACGCTGGCCAGACGGGTTCTTATGGGTTTTGATTCGAATTTTCCGACTTGCTAGACAAACATTGTGATAGCTCGGCTAATGTTCATGATAATTATAATTTATGGTTAATAGCATTCAGGAATAATGTGGTTTTCTACAAGTGAAAAAGTTTTTTGAATTAGATCATTAGTTCCGAAGATAACCCCCTACATATAAACTTACAAACAAATTTTATCTTTTTATAATATTAATATAGATAAATACAGTAGAATAACATATTCATTAACATATTTTGGACACTAAGAAAATAATGTATGTACCCAATTACTTCCGAGAGTTGATATTAAAGAAAAATATTAAAAGTATATTTGGATATATAGGTATTTACCTTACAACATTAATTACAAATATTTAGTTAAATGTTGTATACAATGAACTCAGAACATATGTGGACACCGCCACTTAAATGTACCTGATGATAATTATTAAAAACACAAGTGACCTAAATTTAAAAATCAACCATTGTTATATTTTTCTTTGCTTTTACAATTCTGCAGTTATTAACTTGTGTTGCGAATCTTAGCGAGTTCAAAGTCTCACTAAAACATTCATCGAACTGATTTATATTTACCAACATAAGCGTCTTAGAGTTACCACCAAGACTTGGCATCAGCAAATGGGTTAACTTCGAATTCCGGTATGGTATATGTGATTGATTAGTTTGTAGCGATAAGATGACTTTAGACAACTCCGAGAGTGATCTGTTAATGTGCTTGGTTTCGTCCATTCGTTGAGTTGTCTTGCCACTCTCTGATCCAGCCAAGTCCACTAAATTTAAGTTACTTGTATATTTTTCTTTCCGGCTTTCATGTACAGCTGTTATTTTAATTTGGGCAACTGAGTGTGATCTTGAACTACGCTCGTTATTAAGTGTAGCAGCTGTTTGACGGTTACGCTGTGCAAATATCATCAGTCTGATAAAATCGTGCGAGTTTTTAACTTCTTCTTCTCTCAAATTAGATACATAGACATCTATACCTTTAGAGTTGACCATTTTAATTTCATGGCTCTCTTGGTCTTTACTAGAGTTGAGTAAATCATAAATGACTTCATTGTATATTTCTAGAAATGTGGCTTTGATTGTTAATTCCCATCCCATTCGTTTAAGGTCGTCCATACAAGTAAAAATCATATTGAAGGCTCGCGGTATGATTCCGTACTGTTCAGCTCCACACCCACCTTCCATTGTGTAAGTTTTACCAGAACCAGTCTGACCATATGCAAAAATACATACATTGTAGCCATCCAACGCTGATTGGACCATAGTTGACACTTCTGCAAATACATCTTCTTGAGTTGCATGTGGTGTGAATATACCATCAAATGTAAATGAATGCTGGGATTTTCCTTTCCTTACTGAATTTAGCAATTCAACCTTTTCAACTTCTATAGAGCAAGCATCAAGAACATTTAGATTAAAACGAGGTTTAGATACCTCAGAATCTAGTGGAGGTCTTATTCTACAGTACACACGAATATTCCCTTTAAGATCCTGTACAGTGTTTCTCAAATCTCGTTGCTCTTTGTGCATAGTAGCTAAAATATTTCGTAATATTTCTGACTCAGATTTGTAGTTGGTAATTATATTCTGTGCATCTTTATAGTCTGATTTCAATTTATCAAATTCAATTGATGTCTTTTTCAATTCGTCGGTGAGGACTCGTAATGCCTCAGTTTCTTCTTTGAGACTTTTATGTTGTCTTAACAATTGGTCATACTCGGTTTGTATTTTATCTAAATCTGTAGTTTTTTGTTTAAGACTACTTGTTATTTCATCTAAAAGCACAGTTTTGCGGTACAGATTTTCATTTTCTAATTTCTGAATATCTAAGTCGACTTTCATCTTGTCAAATTCTGACGATTTATCTCTTAGATCAGAAAGAGCTTTCAACAGATTTTCTTTTAATCTATCTCTCTCTGTTGTACAAGACTGGACTGTGTCTTTTGTTTTTTCATAGCTATCAGAAACTTCTATATGTTTCTCTTTTAAATCTTCAAATTCACTTTTCATGATTTTATGCTTTCCAAGTAGATCATTAAATCTAGCTTTATAATCATATGGAGGAATTTTTGGGGCTACAACTACCTTTTTCTCCACTTTAGTGACCTTTGATGGAGGCTCATTGACTGAGGATGGTGCAGTTGCAGATCTCTTCAAACGTGGAGCTGCAGTGGTGGTAGATGGCCCATTCCATGTAGGTTTAGTGTGATTCAGTATCAAGTCTTTTTTATCTGCATCGCTAAGGCCATTAGCCATAGTTCGTAGAATAGGTCGCCGTTTTAACAAATCTGGTTTGTTCTCTTTTGTTGTTGTAGTTGGCAATTTGGGTATTCGGGACATCTGAAACATAAAATTATTTATCTTTCGGTAATAAATTATTGTAAATGTACATTGGTGGACTTAAGGTTTTAAACACAAATCATAAACAAAAGGCTTTGGGTTTGATTCTGGTTCTATACTACTAGATTATTTCGAACTCATTCATATTCATTGGTCTATATTTCAGAAAACGATGTACTTAATAAAGAAAGAAAAGTTTGTAAGAAAACCTGCATGTCTGTATGTGTAAAATCTATCTTCCCACACTATGTTAGCCTGATTAGGGGAGGCCTGTACCCCTATAGTGTAGTGTGGAGGAATATAGGATGGGGATGGCAAATTCTTAATCATCATTACAGCCACTGCATCCGATTAAAGCAATTGTATGAAGTGGTTGTGATGCAAGTCTTGTTATGAAGTAGTAATATGGTGCACATTAAATGAAGTACACTTGATCTCACAGTATTTAGCAAACATTTTCTGAAGATAATGAATATCCATTCAGTTAAATATCCTGTCACGTAGGGGATTTCGTCTTTTATGATGTCTTGAAGGCAGCTGGGGGAATATGAGAATATGATTGCGTTGCCTATTTTGCGGGATTCGACATACGCAATGGCTTTTAATAGGGCAATAGCTTCTAATAGGGCAACAGCTTCTCCTATGAAGAGAGAACAGATTGTAGGTACTTAAAACTCAAGACAATCTTATACTGGGGGATACATACAGCAGCTCCGACATTATCACCATCTAAAACTTTTGATGCATCTGTGTAGATAGCTATCCACTCAGACTAGTCTTTTTCCAACAAGAAATTAAACATCTGGTTAGCATCAGGACAGTCTTTGTTAATACCAAAATGTAATAGGACTGTAATAGGAATGTAATGTAATAGGATAACCCCCCTGGTTTAATAAATTAAAAGCCCCCGACACAAAAATCTTCTAAAAAGTAAACAAATAATGTGTTTGTTGGCCCTCTAACTTTATTATAAGTACCCAGTATTTTGATCCAAGAGTCGTCGCAACGGGGGACCGGTAAAGATATTTTTATTATTGTTGCTCGATATAATTCATAAACCTCTTCTGTTTGGCGCTCTCTTTTCTAGACTTACACTTTCTGCATTCGCAGTTCAAAATTAGTAAAGGTTTTATTCTATTTACTTAGTACTTAGGTACATTGTCATATACCGAAGATCAAGGGAAACGCCAATGACGTTTTCTATTCTTTAAAAGGTGTTCCAGGATTTTTAGGAGGACTGAGAAAAGGGCAAGTGGCCGACAGGAAGAGTGGTCATTGGAACCCTTGCCAGGCTTAAGGCTAAGGATCACAATATGCGTCTTCCAAAGAGATGGAAAAGACGCAGAAAAAAATAGCGTTAATTACACTACGGAGAAATTCCTGGCAGAAACGTAAAGAATTTCGAATAAAAGAACAGGAGATACCATCAGCTCTCAATGCAGAATCGCGATGGTGGTCAAGGGCACATGTCAGTTCTTCAAAAGAGTATGGATCATTCATTCTGTCAAGAGAAACATGAGAACTAGCAGAGGGAGGTGCGAGTTTGAATGTAAATTCATGGAGCCAAGGGTTAGGGTTATTGGACGAGATATTTGTTTCCATCTGCGAAACGCTTTGATTTTATTCCAAACGAAAGACGGGAAAATGGGGACAGAGACAAAAGTTACGCCAACCTTCAGTCTTCTTTCTTGACAGGAGCTTTGAAGTTAATGCAAATGTTTGTTTAAAGTTCACGTACGCAGGTAATGACAGAGCCGATGCATACCTATGCTCAGCATCTTTGACGTCCACTCTTTGTACACTCTGAATCTCACCGAAGGGAGGGAATTAAGTTTGTAGTAGCATTTTTTAAGGGAGTTGATTTAGCCGCCGCTATAAGAAGTCTAGACATATCATAAATTGTTCATAAAGTACCAGGAAATTGGAATGATTGACGGGAGAGCTGTGACCAGGAGAAAAATTTCGACCAGTTTGCTTGAGATTCGCTGTACCTAAACAACGGATAGGGGGTGGGAAAGGAGGGACAGTTGACAGGAGGAAGTTAATACAAGTCATGAAAAAAGGGTGGCAATAGGAGGGGAAGCTAAAAATAGGTCTGGAATACTGATATTCTGATAAGGAGCAACTCTACTACAAAAGTTTTTAAGAGATGTTGGAGTAGGATAATAACATTTTTCGGTAGTGAGTTACTAAACTCAGTTGATGAGGCTACATGTAAGTAGTTACATTTAGATTATCATTGCGGCGTGACTAGAGGTGTGGAGTCAATTGAATCTGTGATAGCACAGGTTGGGAGAATTTGGGAGAGCTAATTAAATTATTGTGTGCATGGATATCATAGGATTTACTTAATACAAGTCTGGATTTTGGGGATAAGGGGCCACCCATAAATTACGTCACACGTTAAGAGGGGGGGAGGGTATCACCAAAATGTGACATTGTGTGACAACGGGCAGGGTGGTCAAAAGGTTTGTGACGTTACATGTCAAAATTTAAAATATTCAAACGCAAAATGTGTATGTGAATTAAAAAAAAATACATTAAATATATTTAATAGATCGAGTTCGTATATTTAAGTTTAGGTAGGTTTAAGTTGTCGGCGAGTAGTCGCTCGCTGTCCTGAATAAAATTGAAAAGTATGTGATGTCACACCAGGGGGGAGCGGGTTTCAAAAATGTGACAACCTGTGACAAGGACGGGTGGAGGGGGTTAAAAGTCGTAAAATTCGTGTGACGTAATTTATGGATGGCCCCTAAGCCTACAATTTCCTAGTTGAATATTTCCCAGGGTTTGAAGAGATTGGGGTTTTTGGTGCTCGAGAGATAATGGAATAGTTATGAATGGTGCGAAAAGAGGAAAGGGTATGTCCTAAAGCATCTGCAAAGGATACTTTGGAGGTTGGGAAATGGTGATAAGCTTCTCTGTAACTGATGTTTTCCTATGACATTACCATTTTGATTGACTTTTGCCTTGTGTGTTCAGGGCATTTTGAATCTGTGCATGTATGGTTGCCACTTCTGCATAATATACACAATACGTCTTTTAAAGAACAAAACTCGCCTATTTGCTGTTGGGCACAATTGAGGCAGCATTCTTTGTATGGCCAAATCTGCAGGAGTTGAAACATTGAATAGTAGGAATATGCTATATAGTCATTGGAAGAAATGCCTGGAAACAAGATATTCTTTCAGGTACGGTTTGGCCCAAGAACATAACTACTATGGTGGAGGATGGGACACAGCAAACAGAATTATCAGTTTTCAATTTTATATTTATTCTTCTTGCTCCAATGACATCCCTACAGTTGTGGGGTGTCTTTATGCCACCAACAAGGCCCTCTAAAGAGAGGTCAGTGGGGACGCATACGAGAAACTGAAAATTTAGGGATGGTTATTTGGTATTTATTACCAAGTATATCATTTTTAACAAAGTTGTTTGCATCTCTGACCCTTTTAAATTTAATAGAAGCCCTATTTTTAACAATAAATTTGATACCTCCTTCAGTAATTCCATACATTTTATGCTTGTGAAGCAATTGGGCTAAGTTGATAATTTTCAGTGAGGTGTCCAATGAGGGGTCAGGTCTACTTTTGATACAAATACAGTAATCGGGCTGCCATCATAATTATTATATTCAAGCTTGGAGCCATCATATCCAGGTTTAAACCTGGATATGATGGCTCCAACTAAAAAAAATTATTGATTTATATTAATATAAGTCAATAATTTTTTTTTCTCTATTATATTTGCAGGCTCAGCACCCCATTTCAGGTTGAGTTTAGAAACTAAATCTATCTCCTTATTAGGAGCCAGAACTACCCCATCAAGAGGTTCTTTCAAACTCATGTTAATGGAAGCCAACTACATATAATCTTACCAACACACAAACAAACAATAAAACAGCATGACAGATATGCTATATGAATACAGGAATAAGTAAAAAACACTAATTTAAACTTTCTAAATATCACATGGAAATAAAATGACCAAATGCAATTCTTGTTAATAAAAGAATCTCTTATCAGAGATCTTGTATATTGTTTGTAGGGGAAGTGATACAACACGGAGACATTTTTCAAAATCATTCTTTATTTTCAGATTATCAGGCTTTAATCAAATTTTACATCGCTGAAAATTAACACAGCACCTTCCAATTACAATCAGTTTGTTTAAGCATTTTTAATGGCTCTTAAACTTAGTCATTAATCTTCCAACCAGTTCACACTTCTCATCCTATAACCACATATAGGCATCATTCGGCAGGTAAGGGTAAAGTGATGTCTATAGGTATGTATGTCATGTGCAACAACATATTTTATCCAAATATGATTAATCCACCAATAATTGTTATCTATTATTTTATTTAAGTATTCTATATAATAAATTCTGAACAACTATGTAATTTTGTTTTATTTTTTCTGTTGTAAATACAAAAGTTTATTAGATACATATGTAAAATGCATACATACCTTATTCTTTACAAGATTTACGCCAGTCTTCCTCAGATGCTTTGTAATGCTCTTGATATTAAAACGCGAGAAATAATTTTCTGTAAAAACAGAGTAATATATCAAATACATTCAAGACCATACATTTTAGCGTAGTGTTATTTGCTGTGACCATACATAAAAATTTCAGTTAAGTACATAGATTGTAACAACACTATAATTAGACAGGTACCGTTTAATTAAAGCTCACGTCACTTCAAGAAATTAATATTTATACGAAAACTAATAAAATTCAGAAATAATACCTATATAATACGACGCACAGTCAAATAAATCCGTTCATCACATTTGTCAACACATTTACCTATTGTTAATTGCTAACGGCTTATTGAAATTCAAAATTCAAAACTCTACAGTTTTTTTCAAGTTTTCGCTTTTAAAGGAAAGGCAAAGGGATGTAAGCTCATACAGCACTGTCTTAGTTATACTATTTTCAGTCAATAAAAAGTCAATAAAATGCTGTTGTTCCTATCTCATTTTGTTGCTTCTTGGGAGTTTTGACGTCAATCTGACGAATACTATATTGACTAAGCATGAGTTTCTGCAGACTTATTTTCTTGAAAAAATACGGTCAGTGATATTTTAGTCACAGTTATATTTCAATATTACTCACGATTATGACGATTAATACTATATATATTAATATGATAATTTATACATCACATCAAATTATTATAAAACGAAAACGATCCTCGTGACATTACAAACGAAAAATCTTCCAATTAAGAATTGGGAAGACTTATTAAACCAAGCTTTGCATTCCATTCGTTCCTTACTTTATACAAGCTACAAAATGTCCGCCACATGAAAGAATGTTTAAGCACTCACCCAAATCATCAAACGGAACTTCCATATCAACATGGCTTACTAGATCTGGAAAGATTTGAATGAAGAGATTAAATCGATGAAATAAATATATACCTATTAAAAAAGAAGTTGAACTGTCACATAGCAATCCAGATTTTTCGTACGTCAGGCTTCCAGATGGCCGTGAAACTGATTGCACTACTACGCGGGGTAGATGGACTTATGGATATTGTTCAAGGGAAAATAAGTAAGCCTGAGAAGCCAGTGTTGGGTGGTGATGGAAACGCTACTGCTGAAATGGTAATGGCTACATATAACGAAAATATAGAAGAGTACCTGAAGTTAGAAAGTTCTGCTCTTTTATTGATTACGAACAATATCACGGATGAAACATTAGACAAGGTAATCAGGTTCACAAATCCAAAAGATGTCTGGGATGAACTACAG
>WUAW01021141.1:7324-22423 GCA_017165845.1 Thaumetopoea pityocampa
TGATGACAAGTGCTGCATTATTTAAGTCAGAATAGTACCTTCAAGACTGTTATAGTTTGACCGAAATCTACCAGCTGGTTGTCGTGTTAAGCTCGAATAAACAAACAAACAAAAAATATCGACGGATTTGGTTTCAGAAGCTCTGAATTAGTCGACCTAAGTAATTTTTTTTAATATCTTTGATTTACAAAATTTTACATTTAGCAATTTTATAATAGTATAGATTAAAACAATTCTTATAAAGAAACCACTATCACAACTACAATAATTATACCATCATGCTATATACACAGCGAGTGCTTTATTTAAAATGTTCGGAACCAATAAAAAGTGCCAGATAACGTTCCTGCTTCTTACAACTATGACGACTAATAATAGTACGACTAGACTATAATGGTGGGAGGGTAAGTATATATCGATTAGGTAACTATATTCATAAACTAGTTTGCATAATTTTGAAATCGGAGAATTTGCTCTAAAAATTGTTTTACGGCGAGAAGGAACAAAAGGGGTTATTTTATTGCGAGGATATCTTCGAGGAACACCATTATTACTANGTATACACAGCGAGTGCTTTATTTAAAATGTTCGGAACCAATAAAAAGTGCCAGATAACGTTCCTGCTTCTTACAACTATGACGACTAATAATAGTACGACTAGACTATAATGGTAGGAGGGTAAGTATATATCGATTAGGTAACTATATTCATAAACTAGTTTGCATAATTTTGAAATCGGAGAATNCTCCGATTAATTTTAACTAAAGTTACTCTAAACATACGGAGAATTTCAGGCGTGAACCAGATATCGAATGATTAATTCATACAGCATTCAACTGTGATAAATGTTGCTTAACCTTGCGATCGGCTCTAGTGCCGACTGCTGAATAGTCCACGATTGCTTTCATAAAGCTGTAGGAAGGTTGCCCTAATGCTTGCGACTNGTCCGATTAATTTTAACTAAAGTTACTCTAAACATACGGAGAACTTCAGGCGTGAACCAGATATCGAATGATTAATTCATACAGCATTCAACTGTGATAAATGTTGCTTAACCTTGCGATCGGCTCGAGTGCCGACTGCTGAATAGTCCACGATTGCTTTCATAAAGCTGTAGGAAGGTTGCCCTAATGCTTGCGACTCTTTTCAGGTCGGTGTGCGCAGCGGGTATGTTCGATCCACGCTGCGCTTCTCTGTTGGCAATTTCCACTTGAGAGCCTTTCAGCCGCATCGTTTATTGGCTCAGCATGCCGTGTCCTGCTCTTTGCCACATCAACATTAATCTTTTTCTGAATTAAAGAAAATCTCGCTTGTAACTCTGCACGTTGTGACATCAGCTTGCTTGTGTGGCGTGTTAGACTTCTACTGACTAAAACTTTGAAGTGGTAATCATGGACATATTAGAGGTACTTCGGGATACACCGTGGATGTCCTATCGAAACCTCTAAGTGTCTCCCTCTTTCATGTACTTCTCAGCAGGACTGTAGGCTCATACGTCCCTGCACCTTAGCATCTAGAGGTATTTATAATGGCATGAGTCACGTCTGCTACCACCCTCCCCGATTAGGACTGCTACGGATTATGCAACTGTAAGAATCTCCGAGCATGACTTTCTCCCTATAGCCAGTTGAGTAACTCTTAATTTATAACTACAGCGACTATTCTATGGATAGCTTCAAAACACTTTACGGTAATCCTCTATCTCTAAACATAAAACTGTCCCAAGCATAATAGCGTAAGAAGAATGTCCAATATGTAAAACATGGACAGCCTCACGGCCCGTTGACCCGGAAAAGCCGTGCAGTTCGGCCGCGCGCGCCGTGGAAAATCAATAGGCGACGGAAACACACGTTCCGATCATCCTTATGAAATATGCATGTCGCGGGCGCCCTACACAGCGTTCGGTGCAGGTGCACCGACCCACTGGGCGCGTATGTACTGAATACTATCACCTAAAATTTTAGTAAAATAAATAAATGCAATGTTAGACCTCATATTTGAGATTGTAGCGTCAAGTTCATTTTTGTTCTGCTCTGTGTTGTTATATTGGGTACTCATTTAGTTGAATTTCGCGATATTCTTTTTTTATATCAATTATAAGCCAGTACTTGACTACATACAATCACACCTGATGGTAAGTGGCCATGTAACTTGCGGTGGTAAAATGTAGCTTAATAAAAACCTATTTACTCTTGTAATAAAGACACCTAGAATATAATCGGACGGAAATACTAACGCAGGAAGACTATTTCAATCTTTGACAGCACGCATTGCATTGCATGAAGGTGGAAGCAAATCGCTCCGTACGGGTGGCAGGAATGTTTACGAGGTAGGGGTGATAGCCCGCCGTGCATCCAATAGTCTGATCGTGAAATCAATCAGAAAGAGAAGTTCTATTAACTGAATGCCAGCCACACGCGGATTTCTTTTTTGTTATGATTTTTAGGACGATAGTGTACTCTGTCTGTGTCTTGTGAGGATGTTCCGCATGCGCTATTATTAACACATTGCACGCGGCAGCCTGTGATCACAGTCCAAAAAAGAACGAACGTTGAAAGCAGGAGACTGTAATCTCCGTTGCGCGATAAAATGCCTTTGGTGACTTTGAAGGAACTTGCGCTTCAATTTATCCTATTTTTAAATTTTACTTATTTCGTCTAGAGTCTTATTTATCAATTTGTACCAGAGTCTTTTACCCATTTTGAAAATGGATTTGCACGTTACCATTCAATAATTAAATACTAGTTATCAGTAAAAAGGACATTTTTTATTTTTACGAAAATCACGTATGAAATAACATGTAATTAATTAGTCAATCTTATTTACAAAATTAAGTTCCTTCATGTCAATAACATTCGTAAATTATCAAATTGACTAGCGCGCGAAACATCTGGATTTGTCCGCTATATGTTCAAATACTTGGAAAACCGTGCCCGCATGCAAAGTGTTGAGGAGATTACAATATATTTTTATGGAGTGGGCAGTATAGTGTAACAAATTGTTTAAACGACCATCAATTTTGGTCATTATCATATATCCATTTTATTCAAATACATACTTTAGTTTCATACAATTTTTTGTTATGCTCTGAACACAGCAAACTGTTTTGCAGGTAAGTACTTGCTGGTAAATAGCTACACACAGCATCATTAAAGAACTACTCCAGAGTGGATCCATAGTCATGGAAGGTTGAGATTTTTATCCCGTGGTTATGATAACAAGCAGTAACATACCATCTAAGACTTTACCAACGTATGAAGCTCTTTTATTTGACGGAACATAAATTGGTGATACTCATGCTGTTTACCCAAGTTCCACCGCCAGTAACTTCATAAAAATACCTATAAATTGACTGGGAATAGAAATAATATTAAAGGATAGAAAAATCTATTTCAAAATTGGTGAATATTTATACTATTACAAAATTGTTAAATATCAAATTTTCAAAAATCAAAGATATTAAAAAAACAAACTACTCCGATCGACTAATTAAGGGCTTCTGAAACCGAATCCGTCGACGTTTGTGTATATTTGTACGGGCTTAACGCAAAAACCAGCAAGTAGATTTTAGTTAAAATTTACAGTCTTAAAGGCACTATTCCGACCACTATTGCGGCACATTTCATCAAAATCGGTTCAGTAGAATTGAAGATACAGCTTACTCCCTGTTTTAGTAGCCGCCGTTAAGGAACGAGAGGTCAAGTAAAAGTGGTTCGTTGCTTTTTATATAAATCTATGATTATGTTGGGTTTTCTCATATAACGGAAAACGGACGTTTACGTGGGTGGAGCCGCGGACAAAAGCAAGTTATATATATTTTTGTAGACATATAAATAATATTTTAACCTTCGCACACACAAAGGCTCGTCCACAGCTCGCCAAATAAACAGAGTCTCGTTAGATGCACCTGCCTCACGTAATCTGAACAAATTATGATTGTACTCGATGTTTGTACGGGACGAGCTGCTCGGCTTATATAGGAGAAAAAAAATTATGATATTATTATAAGAAAACAAAACATTGTTGGAACAACTTTGGTCGGAGAAGATCAAGCATCAAAATATACTAAAAAACTTTAGTTGTAAATAAAATGTTGAAAGTGCTAAATTTGAAGCAAAATATGCGTTGTTTTTAATAAATCTTAAATAAAAACGTTCATACCGATACCAATCGGTGGAATATTTTCTTATAAAAATTAAAAAAAAAATGGGGTTATTGAACTGCACTTAGGTTTTCTGAATTGATTTTGCGGATTATTATATATTATACGTATTTTTTATTATTTGTGATCTATGTAAATTATAGGAACTCATATCTTCGTATGTTCTTGCAAATAAAATATGCATATATTCATTCGTTTTTGCTATTATCTACCTATGTACTATTAGAAAATTGTCATTGTAATAATCATGTTATAATTGTAAGTAATAGTAATTTCATAAGTATTATGAAATTATTAACTGTCGAATTTTGCAAGTAAAAGATATTAAAAAAAACTACACAAATCAACTAATAAAAGACTTCTGAAATAAAGACCAAGACTTATAAATAACAATATCAAAATCAAAACCCACCATGTACTATGGTGGGTTTTGATTTTTCAAAATTTTCCGTTTTCAAAATTCAAAATTACTGCGACTGTTCAACGAGTCATTGCATTAATTTAATGGAGTGTAGATACTGCAATAGGTTTTATGTTGGTGAAACAACCACTACTTCACCCACTCGTATGAATTTTCTTTCAAATATTAATATAAACATATTTTGTTTCAGGTTCGCGCCCAACGCCGACACCCAGTGGGGCGCCGCGTGCTAGTTTCGGCACGCAGTGGGGCCATCGCGCAGCATATCGCGCGCACACTTTCAATAAATATAAGTATTTCACATATGTAGTAGTTAGTTTTGTACTGGATGTATATTTAACTAGCTTTTTCCCGCGGCTCCGCCCTCGTGAATGTTGGTTTTCCGCTATATAGGAAATCCCGAAACAATCATATATTTATATAAAAAGCGTCAGAACCACTTTTCCTTGAACTATTTTTACTTGAACCTTGACGATGTCTATTAAAACACGGATTAAGCTGTATCTTCAATTTTACTGGATCGAGTTGATGAAACATGCCGCAGTACCGAAGTCGGAATGGTACTTTTGAGACTAATGAAAATTAACATCTCAATATGTTGTAAGATTCCCCAATCTAGAATCTATTCTCCTCACTTTTTTTTCTACAGAGGTGTTTAAACTCAATTTTTTCATTTTTCCATACGATTTTTCAAACATTTTCTTTTGTACAAAATTGTGCTGAAAATTACAAATACAGCAAGAAATAATTAACCAAACAGGTGCAGCAGCTTCGAAGTGATGCGCGGACAAACATTTGTGGCAATTGATTTTTATTATAGACTAGCTTTTGCCCGCGGCTCCGCCCGGGTAAATGTCGCGTTTCCGCAACATAGTTTTCCGCAAATCCCAACCCAATTATAGATTTATGTAAAAAACAGTAACCACTTTTACTTGACCTCTCGTACCTAAGCGGCGACTATTAAAACTGGGATCTAGCTGTATCTTCAATTCTACTGGACAGATTTTGATGAAACATACCGCATTAATTAAGCCATAATAATACCTTTAAGACTATACTATTATAGTCTCCTGATATATTTTGATTATACTATTTTAATCAATATCTACCCTCTGGTTTTTGCGTGAAGAAGCCCTTAATTAGTCGATCTGAATAGTTTGTTTTGAAATATCTTTGAGTTTTGAAAATTTGACATTTAACAATTTTACCATAGTATAGATTAGTTGAATCTAAGTTATAACGTTTGAATTTTACAACACTTACAACATTTTCAACGTTTTTTTTTGTTGTATAAATAAAAGTCTAATGTAAATTATAGTTGTATTTCAATACGCAGCGGTTAAATAAGTAATGAGACGTCACATCTCCGTGTCCTCACAATCCGGACCTTATGAAATTCAATGAGCATTTTGTCTCGCGCCGGGATACATGTGTGAGCCACTGGATGAAGCGTTAGTAATCCTCTGCCTGAGTCGGCGGTGGAGTAAGTCGTAGGAGAGAGCTTGTACGGAAGAGTCTATCAACCACGTGAGGTTCGAAAGGGGGGAGGAGGTTCGGACAAAATCAGGAAATGTCGCAAGGGGGAGGGTGTAATGAGATATCACATGTATTTATCTTTTCGTTGAGCGCGCAATTTCTAAACCGAAAAATGGCGCGTGATTTTAAAATACTTTGTACCAAAAAATACACGTGATTTTACACGTAGGGGAGAAAGGGGCGTTAGACTAAAACCTCACCAGGTATCTAAGTTGCGCGAGGGAGGGGGGGGGGGGGTGTTTAAAAAGTTGCTAAAAACATCACGCGATGATCAATGAATAATGAGATAATCATCCCCTAAGATAAATTACCGTAATAATGAGATTGGTGCCACAATTTGATATAGTGTTCCATATAATTAAGAGAAAGTGTGTAGTTTATTCATTTGTTTCTTCAAGTGTTAACTATTGCTAAAGCGATATTGCAAGTGAATGCTCATATAAAGATTTATTATATAATATAAGGAGTACCTCAAGACTTTATATTAGGAGCCTTATTTAAATGAACCGATACAATGAGTGTAGTATATGAAATTCCTAGACATTGTGACTACTCGAATGAATACTGAGGTGTAGTTATAGTGGTCAAGTGTTTGAATTCGGATACATTAAATATTTATAATATTCGACAGTTGAATGGGGTTATATATACTCATACGCTTGAATAATGAAGATTATTAAATAATTAGCGGCTTTGCTCCATATAAGTTGATAAAATGTATCTTTGACTATGGATTCTAATTTAACTGCGAGGGTAGTCAATGTTCAACTTAAGACTAATACATGTAATTTTTTTTTTTTAAAGCAGCCGATTGCGTGAAAAATGTATATATTATAATTTGATATACTCAGTGTAACTTTCACAGTTAAGATGAATCTAGCGACACCTTTCAAGCTAAAAACCATCAAGCTATTTAATCTGCAGAGCGCGCTAAAGAAATGTACATATGTGTATTTGAAAACATAACCCTCCTTCTGGCGCAGTCGCGTATTTCAGGCAGTTTTTCCATTTGAAATACTTAGATTTTCACTGGCAACATCTAGTGCTTGAAATAATACCGATGTTGCAGTTAGAATAGTGAAAACGCCGCCGCTGATCACTCGCACCACTCTTAGTTTCCCCACCTAACTCTGTAATCCGGCTCGCTTGACACGTACGTCTTTGGCCCGACTTAACTTGCCTCTAACAACTTTATTTGTACTCGAAGCGCCGTCGCTTCGACACTTAGCTTTAGTGCATTAATGTATATTTGAAAATTGAGGGCGGCATTATGTTACAGGTATATGTATATTATAGAATGTAGCATAGTCATAGATATTATTATTATATTGAAGTACTTAGACCTGGTCAGGTCAGGGAGTACTTAGTCTTGTAGCCTGTCCGGCAAAAAAAAATTAAGTATACGGGTAAGCGACCCTGGTCCCCTGAGCTACTACTGTCTCTTCTTACTCCTTCCGAGGTAGTAGCATCCTATAGCCTAAAGTCCTTTTCCTAAATTCCATATTCTTTGTTCAATACACCTTTCCTACCTCATCTTTTTCCCTTCCTCTCCACTAAGCCGTGGGTACGCAATAATGAACGTTAGTCATTATTGAACCTTATAAAATGGTGGCGTCGTGGTTTGTCACCCGACATGTCTCGTTGCTCACGGGGGCGAAATGTGGGCTGCGAATATCCACTTTGCTATATTAATCGATCGTAGCAGGTGGAAAGAAGTGGTCGCTGCCTACCCCAATGGGATATAGGTGTGACAATATGAAGTATGAATGTATTATGTATCAATATGTATGTATGAAGTATGTATTATGGTCTCTGCCTACTCTTATGGGATATCGGCGTGAGTGTATGTATATGTGTACTTAGACTTGTCCAATCAATGGGGAATTTACTCATAATCACTATCCTGAGTATGTGTTCCGATCGCTTTCGTAGCTACTTATAATCAAAGTCCTGATTATATTTACATCGGTGTGATTATTACTATACTGTCGTAATCTAGATAATCTGAGTCTCAGGGATAAAAATTTCGCCATTGCACTTCTCTATTAACTTTTTTCTGCCTATTATCACCGCATACTACATTAGTCAGAATTTAAAGATGCTCCCAAAGAGACGAACAAGGTGCCATTGGTCTCGACATAATTATAACATGAACGGGTTTTGTATAAATTCTTGTAAACTCTTTGTAACTTATACTGAATATTATATTTATATAAGTCCTAACTTAAACAAATTTAATATACAAACGTTTTGTAATCTAGTATGTATCGGCAATATGATTTTCTCATTAAAATAGTAAAGTTCGCTTTGTTCATTTGAAATTAAATTCCGTACGATTACTAAACGCCTCCAGCCGTTCACAGAAATATCAATAATAATTTAAGGCAATACTTTTCAGGAATAAATGGGGTGTTATCTGTTAAGGGAGCATTCTAATGAAAATTCCTTGTAATTTCCATCTAAGACTGATTTCTGCGAGCTGTGTGGGAGGAGTTTTGGGTGGGTGTAGGTCATAAGCGATAAGGCGTTGTGGTATCTTTGAATATCGAACTTTAGAAAAAGCAACTGACCACGAGAGCTTCATCAGGTAGCGTCGGTGTCACTGAATTATATCCTAGGTGACGGAACCTTCATCGGAATATACCTGAATAACATTGTCCAGCAATTTAAGGACTGATAAATGACAAATAATATTATTTCAAATAATCCAGGAATAAATACTGCTGACAAGTTACCACCACCTTGCTATTAAGTATTGTGGGGTAACATGAAACAAGAGATATTTTTGTCGTACACTGCTTTTTTAAGTATTTTATCCGTGTATTAAATATTCGCAACGTCTCCACGTAAGTATTATTTAGTACACACGTGCATTATAACATTAAAAAATATATAAAAGACCGCAATAATAGTGAATGCCATAATATGTGTGTTAAGAACTTAGTTTTGTCTCATAAACGTAACACGTCTGAGAATCACAATAAACGTTTCAGTAATTAGGATTAACTTTGTTTTTACAAAACTTTTTTTTATCTTTTCAGTAACTAAAATATTGTACATCCTGATTGCAGTAAATTACCAAAAATCTTATATTTTTGAGTTGAGCCAGCACATTATTGATATATTTTATAATAAAGGGTTTTTCAACAAGAACTTTGTTTTTCAATTGGGGCATCACCAACAACATGACAGTTTTGACATTTAGTTTTTTGACGTATTCGTAGTAGATGCTTTGGCAATTGTTACAATGAATTCAATTTCGCTCGAAAATCGAATTAAAATAATTAAAATCCACTATGAAAATGGTGGTTCTGTAAAAGTTACATTTCATTTTTCCGATCACATAATTTCACGAAATTCAGCTGTTAAGTGGCCAGCCAGATCGTGTGATTTAACACCACTGGATTATTTTTTGTGGGGCTATGTTAAGGACAGAGTCTATACGGAGCCAATCGAATCGATTAACGAAACCCGCCATTTTGCCAAAAAGTGATTAAAATCTTTGATAAAAGAATTGACATCTGTCAGCGTGGTCCTAGTGGACATTTGCCAGGTATCATTTTCCATTCATAATTGCCAAACTTTTGTCTTCGTAATACAATAAAAAATTGAGTCATCTTCATCTAAATTCTTTGTTTTATTTTGTTTTAGAAAACAAAGTTCTTCTTGAAAAACCCTATATATTGGTATATCTATCTATCTATCTATTTACATTATTCATATGTTTGTTGGTTTGTTTATTTATTCGCGCTTCAACCAAAAACCAGTTAGTAGATTTAGTTAGACTATTACAGTCTTGAAGGCACTATTCTGACTTAAATACTGCGACATGTTTAATCAAAATCGGTCTAGTAGAATTGAAGATATAGCCTGATTCCTTTTTTTATAGCCGCCGATAAGGTAGGAGAGGTCAAGTAAAAGTGGTTCTATGGCTTTTTATATAAATCTAATATTGTGTCGGGATTTCCCATATAGCGGATAACCGCCATTCACACGGGTGGGGCCGCGGGCAAAAGCTAGTTGTATAATATGTCGATGCATAGTAACAACCGCTGCAGCTTTTGATTTGGGCCACACATTTAAGGGCAAGTTCATTTGTATTCATTGCGCGCGCTCACTGTCAATCGTGCGCGTCCCCTCGATGAAGATGGATGGCCGCTCCGGCGCTTAAATAAACGGCCTTGTAGCGACATATGCGACAATTATTGGTCGCATCGCTCTTGTGCCTTTGAACAATATACTCGTACCGTTTGAACCGTGTTGCAATGAATGATAGTCAAAATGGTCAAAGGATACTGTACTATTATAGTGCAATATCGATATCAAACGAATCTGATGCCTAGGAGATTCATCCATAAGCTCATGTCTTGAATCTGGACAAATTCAAAGCAAACCCGTCAAAACAGTTGAGCTTAATTTTACTGTAATACCAGCTTTTGCCCGCGGCTCCATCCACGTGAATGTCAGTTTTTCGCTACATGGAAAATTCTAATATAATCATAGATTTATATAAAAAGTCTAAGAACCACTTTTACTTGACCTCTCGTACCTTAGACGTGGCTACTAAAACAGGGATCAAGCTTTGTCTTCAATTCTACTGAACCGATTTTGAGAAACATGCCGCATTATTTAAGTCGGAATAGTATCTTTAAGACTGTGATAGTTTAGGCAAAATCTACCCGCTGGTTTTTGCGTGAAGTTCGAACAAACAAACAAACGTCGACGGATTCGGTTTCAGAAGCCCTTGATTAGTCGATCTGAGTATAACAGTTTGTTATTATTCTTTGTCTTTGATTTTTGAAATTTTGACATTTCATAATTTTATAGTAGTATAGATAGATTAAATAGCGATTCACTTAGACTGGTTACTGTAAATTTAATGAAGGTTAATATCAATTCTAAGTCCACCGTTATTTACCATCGGCTTCTTGAAGTCACCTGTTATACATGAAACTATTCCAAATGAGGTACGAACTTATTGGGGAGTTGAGCTATTCTAATATCCCATATCTGCTTTTTATCAGAAACAATTTTAACAGTAACAGTATATATATATATATATACATATATAGTAATTAGTAACAGTAACGTGATAAGCTCCAAAGCAAATGATTGAAATATTTTGGATGTGTTATAGGCAGATCGAGATGGTAAGTTGATGGAAGCTGCGTTGACTGATCCTTTCAGAACACATAATCACTTCTGTATTAAATACACACTGGACATTATGACGCAGCGTAAAGTGACAATAGTGATACTACTGAAGAGAGTTGTATAGAGAACTTATTCTGCATTGAAGGGTTTGTCTATAGGATTTAAAATGCGAGCTAGAGTGCCGATAGGTTTATTTATCAAAAAATGTTTCTGTTCTGCGTGTTTTAGAAAGTGTGCAAAACAGCAGGCCTGGGCTGCTGTCGCTACGGCACTAATGGGAGTAGAGATTGTATAGGCTTACAGGTCAGATGGTAGTCATCATATGAAACTACCCCACAGTCAGATCCGCGCAATAACTGTAGACTCTGATTTAGAGGAAGAAGATTGACTGATTCGACGAAGAAACAGTTTCAGCATTAAAATTATGCAAATTAGATAAAGCGCAGGAGAAATTAATCCTAATTGTGTTCTATATAGTTGTACATATTAGTTTTTCAAAATATACAGGTACCCTTGTTCCTACAAAGATCTTAAATCCTTATAAAAATGCAATAAATCTCAGTGTGCATCGCTTTAATGCTTCAGATAGGCAACATTGTTAACCAAAACAAAACGTCTAACAACAGTTCAGACCTGTCATTCAATTTTATGCAGTCTTGTTAAAAACAAACAAAATTGGATATTGTGATATTCGAGTTATAATTAAAAGAACAGTCCAATACGAACAAATCGGTTTTTATTTTATTGTGAAACACATAGTTACGGACGGATCGCGATGGGAAATTCTAAAACTTTTATGTCTCTTTGAAAAATGTTGTACACTGTTGCTTTTGTGTACTTGAAGCACCGTGGTGGTGTGATAATAAGATCACCCAACAAGAGACGGCTTTACTTTCCTTCGCGTTAGCTTCACGATACAATATCGCTATAAATATAAATATTAGTGTAGATATAAATATTATTGTTGATATAAATATTACTGTAGATATGAACATAACTATAGATATAAATATTAGTATAGATATAAATGTTGCTATAGATATAAATATCAGTGTGGATATAAATATTACTGCAAATATAAATATGACTGTAGATATGACTGTAGATATGGCAGGAATTTAAGGGATTATATCTTAAGTTATAAAATCTGCTTTACATAGATGGTCTAAAGATTTTCTTAACTCTCCTCAGATCACACGTACAGTCATTTATTTAATAACAAATTAATAACTCGTTTTTCGTATGTTTTTTGTTCAGTACAAATGCAACTGATCACAATCTTCTTGATAAAGACATAAAATTTTAAGCATAGCGCACACAACTAGATAACAATGCAATAAGTCTGGATTCATAATCTAGCTCTAGATTCATAAGCCGAATTAGTTTACATAAAATTTCACACACATAGAATTAAAGAGCAGGAAATAATTATTTGTACAAAATTTTATTTTATTAATTATTTTATTTTAATTTATAAATTTTACATACATACATACATACACTCACGCCCTTTTCCCTGGCTCTCCGGGGGGGAATCGAACCCCGGTCTCCCGCGTTACAGGCGGGTATACTGACCACTATACTACCGAAGAATTGGGGTACGCAGAGATCACTTCTTTCCACTTGCTACGAGCAAGGTGAATAGCCGTAGCCCACTTAAAATAAGTATAAATTGTATTTTATAAATTATGTTATTTTAATTTTTTTAATAAGGAGACCCATGTCTAGCAATGAACTTTTAAGAGCTGATGATGGCGAAGACTCTTACCGAGCCACAGGAATTGCTAAAATAGTTCAGAAATAGATAGAAACAACACAGACTGAATCTAAACCACCGCAATGAATAGAAACGAAGATTTAATTTTTAGGTTAGGACACAACAACACAACATTGTACGAACGTCTGCTGAGATCTCAAAAACACTTTACATCCGTATACAAAACTAGCTTTTTCTTGTGCGTAAATGTCGGTTTTCCGCTACATGGGAAATCCCGACACGAACACAGATTTGTATAAAAAGCCTAAGAACCACTTTTACTTGACCTCTCGTACCTTAACGGCGGCTACTAAAACAGGGATCAAGCTGTATCTTCTATTCCACTGGACCGATTTTGATGAAACATGCCGCAGTATTTAAGTCGGAATAGTACCTTTAAGACTATAATAGTTTAACCAAAATTTACTTGCTGGTTTTTGCGTGAAGCCCGAACAAATAAACAAACATCGACAGATTTGGTTTCAGAAGCCCTTAATTAGTCGATCCGAGTATTTTGTTTTTAAATATCTTTGATTTTTGAAAGTTTGATATTTAACAATTTTATATTAGTATAGATAGACTATATAATTCCTCAGTTACTTTCAACAGTTAGTATTAACACGAGGCATCTCGCGCAGAATTCACACATTTTTTCACCCAGGATCTATATAAATAATACCTCCTACAACAGTCCTGCTGCGAGGCTGTGTAGAGTTTACAATGAGGCTACTTCTACACACAATATTGATCTCGACAGCTTCGGATCGCCGTACTTTACGTATGAGCGGGACATTAAGTCCAAAATTAAGGAAGCGTTATCGTCTTAACTATGGTTATTTATTTAGCAACCGCCGACTCCATCTTGGTGTTTTGGACAGTATTATATAAATTTTCTTTTTTCATTTGTTGATTTAGTTTCTTGTCAAGTTTAATCATCCTACGTAGGTACATTGGTGCCGATTCTGTTGCAACAGAACTAAACTAAATTTAGTCTCTCCCTATCTTTTTCTAACGTCAAACGCCAATACGAGATAGTTACAATTTTGGTGCTGTCAGTTTCGTTTAGGAACGTCAGAATTAAAAGATTTAGATGCGATTTCGGAATACGCGGACTAAAGATACGCAAAAACGCAACATGTTTTTAAACCGTTTAACAGAAACGTAGGTTGGTACTCGCTGTAAATATTTGCTATCTCGTTTTGGCGTTTGACGTTAGAAAAAGATAGGGAGGGACCAAATTTAGTTAAGTTCGGTTACAACAGAATCACCAATTGTTTTTGGGTTAATGCCTAATTGGTATATTGTATTCTGTTTTCCTTTTTTGATTGTGACGTGTTGTAATTTAATAAATGAATAAATTCACATTACTGCAAGAAGTAAGTCACTTGTATATCGTTTTGTTATTCCAATCCCCTCCGCGAAAAACTCATAAAAATCTTGCCACGGCGTTTCGAACAAACACAAGATAAAAATAAAACGATAAAAGTGGCGCGGAGGCCGCAATGTGTCGGATTTTCCGCTCAGCGGCGCCCCTCGACGTCATCGCGGCGGATCAGGAGACGTTGCTATGCAAACGGACGACGTAACCCGCTGACAGGTTCAGCCAGGATACTCAGGAAGCTATCTTAAATTTAGTCGGGTTTTAGAGCTGTGAGCGGATTTTCTGACTCATTGGGATTGGGTGTGAAATATCCATTTTATGGTCCGTTCTTACGTAGAGAAACATTATTAGACAAACAGCTCCATTCTAAACGGCCCTTAAAGTTATGTAGCACATAACTATAATATTATAAATGCAAATGTGAATTTGTTTGTTTGTTTCTTTGTTAGCTACGCTTTCACACCTTAACTACTCAACCGACCATCATGGTCGAATTTTCTACACACATTGTCAGGGGTATAAAAAAGCACATAGGGTATTTTTTAACCCGAAAGAAAACTCTTCCGATAGATCATCATCATCATCATTTCAGCCCATAGCTGTCCACTGCTGAACATGGGCCTCTCCAATTGAATTCCAGCGCGACCGGTCCATAGCCACCTGCATCCAACGAGACCCAGCGATTCTCA
>WUAW01021161.1:897-20630 GCA_017165845.1 Thaumetopoea pityocampa
TTAAAAATAACAATAGACAAATAAAGGTTGTATGTTTTCGTTTACGTAATGAATTATGTGTATTGTTATTTCAGCATACAAAAGACTTTCGAATACGGAAGCGATGTGTCTTACCTAATATATTGTTACCATTAGATTACACCACAGAACTATTCAGAATAGCAACTAGAAGAAGTAAATAACTTACACGAATACTCTAATTCATATTACCATTGCCAATTAGACCGAATGGGCAAACAGCGTGAATTGTACCAATTCCTATGTTATACGTACACGGTGTTTCATCATTTATGTCCAAAATAAAGAATTTTTTTCATATTTTGTACATTTATTACGCTCCGTAGCGCCGGCATAATAATAGTACCACTCCAGCTCTTCCCGTGGGTGCTGTGAGAACCAACTCAGGGATGTACCAGGATAACGGGCAGTGGGGTTATCCTTTTATTCAATAAAAATCTATTGCCATCTCCAAGACGCCTGCCAAGCTTGGAGATTATGGCAAATTCCTCGGTATTACGGAGGCCCATGTCCACCAGTGGACTCGCAAGGGAATGATGATAATGACATTAATTAGTTTGGTATTCAGTAGAATATTGTACAAGTGGGTGCGTTATCGACACACGTGCTTCTGAGGAGATACGCGAGTCGATAACCCCTTCACGACCGCAATCACGAAGTAAATGCAGCCGATAATAAAATTAATAAACTAGTAATATGAAAACTTTCACTGGGAATGCATCATACAAATAAGTAAAACAGCAATAGGTGCATGCCCAATTTGTAGTTTTTTCTTAGATCGAACCATTTTATGTACAATGGAAAGTATACATTATCCCTGTTTTACCATAACGACTATGTAATTTTAAACCAGATACAAATAACACATTTTGAAACTATAATTCACTCTTATTATTTAAAAAAAGAAATATAAAAAGTAATGAACACATTTCGGATTTAATTAAGTAGATACGTATTGTAGTCCTTAGGCGTAATAACTGCATAAGAGAGTAAGCTTATAAAAGTTTTATCTCCCTGATATAAAAAAAAATGCGAATGTTTAGACATTATGACGCAATCGAGCCAAATAGACTAAACCTTTTGGATGAAATTAGGTAAGCAAATGGCAACTATAATATGATATAGCAAATTTAATGAATGTCACACGAATGAAGCCGCAGGTAACAACAAGTGCTATAAACTGAAAATGCCGTCATATTTATTTAAAAAAAATTATTCATATTTATTATTTTGGTAGGCCTACTTGGGACCACTACATCAATTATATTCCAATCCTATTGCGCAGCCGATTTAAATCTTACAAATAATCATTAAAAATATTATTACAAATATTTCCATTACAAACAATATTCACAATTACTCACGATAAAAATAAAGTTTGTCGCACTTATTCAGCAAATAGTCCCAATTAACTTCTAACCATATATTTGTTTTTATATGTATATTTATCGAAATAAAATACGCGACGCAATTAAACTAGTACTGGAGGAATAGCAAAGAATACTCCCTCTACACAACTTTGAAACAGACTGAATAATAATTTATTGGTGGCACTTAACTAGAAAGAACTATTTCATGCGCATATAGGACATCGTTCATTTAGTACATTCTAGTACTCGCTCGGAACGAGAAACAGACGCTCTCGCGCGTCTCTCGCGGCTTGGTGACGGCTCGTGGTATGACGTTTAGCACAGAGCAAATAACGCTATGCATGTTTAGCGAATGAACTGCGAAATAGGTAGCCCTGTGTTGTGTTATAAATATTATACATGAACGTGAAATCGTTAAACATCCATCATGCAGGTTGTGCAGAACAGCTTACAAAAATAATAATTTGACATTATTAAGCATTAAGTATTAAGCAATATATAGATGAAAGTTATTATGTATACATGGATTATTTTTTGAAAATTTTATTATTCTAATCGGTAGGGATAGCTGAAACATTTTTGTCTTGATTTTTTTGTGTTTGTTCACCAATCACGCAAGAACTAAGTATTGAACTATTTCGTTAACAGGCATATTAATATATTGCTTATTATCCTAAAGGAAACCAAAACTTTATTTTACGCAATCAATTAAGCGGAAGAGATGTCGTAATCAATGGTGTTTTCTCTGAAATTACATGGTTCATTTCAAAGCGGGTTTTTGCATCATAAAAGCATCAAAGCAAGTACTCAAAATTTTGTGCTTGTAAGTAACAACATAGCGCTGCGGTATGCAGATATTTCTTTGAAACTATATGACGGATTTCGATGCGTTTTACGACTGTATTTATAAACATTCCATAAATAGCTTTATTTTATTGCTATCGTAATTTAAACTCTTTTTTAATATAATACTTAGTTTCACAGCTCCTTTTAAACACAAAGCAATTCCAATAGCAGATTGTAAGTACATAGATATATTATTTTATATGTACCCACATTTTTTTTTTGGTGTATTGTATCTCACCTTCTTTTTTAATACATTCTTTCTCGCTCTTTCGAGATTCACAAAAATGTCCCAGAAGTTAGAAACGCTTCGTTACATGTAATTATGTTTTAAGTTGTAATTGTTTTTTTCTGTAACTTTTAATTATAACATCGCACATCGCATCGTGAATAATGTAATGATGTTATAAAATATGAATAAACAAATATCGGGCTTCGTACTGAATATATATATTCTGTTTAACTGTATTAAAGATGATTAAAAATGAGGTTTATTAATATCTTCAATGAAAATATGTGTATAGGATTTATATGACGTAATCTGTCTAAAACATATCTTTTACATTGTATCTCTAATTACAGTATTAATGACAGATATCTTGTATAAAGAAAAGACCATAATTATGCTAGAACCAATTGATGGAAGGGGGAGTGTTAATAGCTGCCGGTTTTGAACACAGTAGACGTTTGTAATGATTAAAGCTAACAGGCTGTAGCTAGGGGGGATCAAGGGAGATTGATCCCCCCGAAATGTAAAAAAATATCATATTTCTTTTAATAAGTATTAATGAGACTGCAGTTATATAGAATGCGCCCGTCTCACTCTGTTGTTATACATAACATAATAGTTAATCACTACAAACACAATTCTCTACCTACTGTTATTTTTATTATGTATGACTGTGATTTATGCTCACTTGGTACTCACACGACCGCACGACGATACGTAATAGCGGCGCAGCGACATCTAGTAGGGAACGGCGAAACTAGGTACTATGCTAACAAAATTTCGGGGACGTGCTGGAACTACATTTCGGGAATATTTAATAGACATAGAATGAGCCGGGTTATTCTCGATGTTTCGCTGTGCCACGTCTGCGGAATATATAAGCGGGCCGTCGAGCGCGGAGGGGCATCCTGCCCTAACCGGCGAGGCACATTCCCCAACAGTCACCCCCACGATTGTCTGCGACGGTCCAAGCCGAGGCCCGGGTTCACCCGGGGTACCCTCGCTTTAGTCGCCCCTTCTTGTCTTTAGGCAACGGCTGGAGTGCTCTCCGTTCTCGCCATCCCGCCCGGTGAAGCTGTAAAAGCCGTCAAGGCTAACAGCGACTTCATACAGAAAAAAAACGGAGGGGCAGTTCTGTCTTGGAAAGTGATCCAATGGGCGCTTTTATAATTTTTAACGTGACGATATTATCGTGGACGTCCACGATACAACGATAACACAGGGAGGTAAATTGTATGGAAATATATGAAGACGCTTTTAAATTTCCGTTGACGATAACGTTATAACGTGCACGTCCACGACATGACGCTACGATATTTTGGTGCACCAAACTCCCCTCTACAACCGTCGCGATATTTTTGCGATGTAGTTCGTAGCTACAGGGTTCATTTATGTGTGAGTGAGTCCACGTGCCCGCGCTCCCCCGCCGGACCCCGCTCCGCGCATTCCTGTAGCAATATTTGACCTGTCGCCGTCCGATCGTGCTAATTGTTTATTTCAAGTAATTGTTGTGACTATTTTACTAAAATGCTCTTCAAATATGATGTAGTGACATTATTAGAGCTTATAGAAATGCGACCATGTCTGTGGGACAAGTCCACAGAGGAATTTAAGGACAAAACTATGAAACAAAATTCATGCAATCAAATATAACGTCTTAAATACAATAGGTACTTATACCTAATGGTAATACGTAATGGTCCCTAGAACCGTATTCTACAATAATCATAACATCACTTGACTACTAATTCACAGCACTATTATTTCACACACTGCAGTATTACTTCGCTTATATCGCCTTAGTCGCATTGAGCACTTTTATAATTCTGCACGTCACGTTATCGTGGACGTTGACGTTCACGATTTAACGTAGACATCGACGTCCAACGTTAAATGCGTTTTTAAAATTCACAGCCGTAGACGTAATGAACGCCATTTACGCAGTATTTTAGAAGAGTGCAGACGTAATGGTCTCTAGAATACGGCTTAAGAGCCGTCTCTAGTAGTCAAGTGATGTTATGATTATTGTAATTTATATTAAAATTAAAAGGATTTGAAACCTAGTAAAGTACCTAATCGTATTCATTTTCTTTTAAATCTTTATCGAAGTAAATATTTGTGTGCAAATGGAATTAATACATGACTGTTTTTTTTTATTGTTACAAGTCAGTTCAACATTTGAAATGGCAAAAAGGACGCAAGAAAACACATTATTCAAATATTTATTTAAAAAATCTAAACCTGGTACTCGTAGTAAAGATTCTACTGAAAATCGGTGTTCAAGTGTTTTCGACAGTGATACTGCTACAAGTAGTTCTGGTACTTCTGCCTCTGGTGGCGTTCCTGGGACTGAAGATTTCTCCACATGTTTTAGATGTTGGTTATTATACGGGATCAAACACCAAAATTGATGATGATTTAAAGTACAGATTGTTAAAAGCTCCTTAGATGCCAGAAAATACATTCAAGCCAGTAAGTGACGATAAAAGAAAGCTAAAATTTCAAATGCAATGGTTTGAACGGTTCTCGTGGTACTTTACACGAGTACAGGGCAACTAGGTGCTTTATGCAAATACTGTGTATTATTTGCCAAAGATTGCGCAGGTAAAGGCTCTCATCAGTAGTTGAAATCCTTAGTTACTCAGCCGCTCACTAATTGGAAAGATGCTATATATGATTTCAAACATCACAGTGAAAGCCAGTACCATAAATCTTCTGTATTATTGGCTGATAATTTTATGAAGGTGTATAATAAATCTCAACCAAATATAATGAGTCAGTTTGATAGCGGATACTTAGCGCAAATAGCTGAAAACCGGAAACGGCTCATTCCGATTATTGAAACAATTAAATTACATGGACGTCAAGAATTGACTCTGAGAGGTATGTGCGACTCAGGTCCAATAAACATCAATGATCCTGTGCCAGAAACAATTGATGGAAACTTTCGTGCTATCTTACGGATGAGAAGCAGATGTAAAGACTCAAATCTAATAAAGTACACGGAAAGTATGATGTTGAACGCTACCTACCTAAGCCCGACCATACAAAATGAACTTATATGCAATTTATGGTGAAATAGTTCAGAAAAAATTATGCAAGGAATGAATTCTGCGAATTTTTTTTCAATCCTTATTGACGGAACTACTGATGTTTCACAAGAACAGATATCCATTTGTGTGAGATATGCCGAGTCAAAACTTATATTCATTGAATTTAGCTCTGGATCATTCTTGTCATGTTCAGCCTATTCGAAATACTAATGGAATTATAAAATCTGGTGGAAATTTTATCAGGTCTTCGGCAAAACGAACCAAGTGCTTAAAAAAGAATATCGAAAAAAAAATCCCCGAAACACAATGGATAAACCTTACAGCAATGTGCGAGAGCCGCTGGGTTGAAAATCATGATGGGTTGTTAAAATTTAACGAAATCTACAAAGCAATGTTGATACACTAGACGACTTACGCACTGACATGAATTCTGAAACATCGTCAAAGGCTAATTCTTTTCTGAGATCAGGCATTATAAGTGATTTTATTATAAGCTTATGTTGCTTAGGAATATTGTTCCCATATAGACTGACACTATGCAAAATACTTCAATTTCCCCTATGCGATTTGGCAGCAGCTTTACAACATGTCGATTTAATTATAAAGACTATTGAAGATGTTCTCCAAAATATTGATTCAAAATTTGCTGAACTTTACAAGAATGCATAGAATTTGCTCAATATTGTAAACGAGGAAATGAAAATTCCTCGAATAGCGTCACGCCAAGAGCATAGGGCAAACTACAATACAAAAGATTCTGAAATTTATTTTAGAATTACTATAATGATTCCACTTTTGGATGATTTCATTGATTAGCTTCAGTCGAGATTCCAAAATCATAAAGCCACATTATTATCTCTCAACATTTTAATTCCGTCTGTGTATTACAAAGAACAAATTAATCGTAATTATCAAGAAAACTACTTGGAGCTCTATAAAAAATATTTGGAATGGGACTTTGTAAAAGCTGAATTAGACATATGGTGGATAAAATGTTTGAAAGAATCTGAACTAGATCGACCAACATGTGCTATTGAAGCTCTCGGAGAATGCAACCAGGCCTTGTTTCCATACATTCACAAACTTTTAAAGATCTTGGCGACACTGCCTGTTTCCACATGTACCCCTGAGAGGACATTCTCTTCTCTGAAACGCCTCAAAACTTATTTAAGAAACTTCACAGGCCAGGAAAGACTAAACGGTTTGGCGTTAATGTCAATCCGGCGCAGAATTGACATCGACACCGAGGTGGTAATTGATTTGTTCGCTGCAAAGAAATCTAGATGACTAAATTTAACTTTGTAATAAGGTGTTAATATTTCTGTAATGGTTTTCTAATAAATATTATATATAGTATAAGTAACACCATTTTATTTCTTTTATTAAAACAATTTTATGTTTTTCACACCCCCACCCCCCCCACCCCCCCATTGTTTTCTGGCTACGGCCTTGCATCTACTGAGGATCTATACTTTTAACATTGTACAGTGTATATAATGTAATCTTAATATGCAACCGGCAGATCAATTTATAATACTTTATAACATTAAATAACCTACATAGGCTGTGACAGATTTTTTTATTTCCCAGTAATTCAAGGCTTAATCCAGTTAACCTGTTATGATATTTTAAATGCTTACAATCTGTACAGTGTATCAGTACAGTGGCTACTAATGTGAATGAAAAAATTGTAGGTACTGTCGAAAATGAAGTCGTTTTTCTGCTTGTCCTGATTATTTAGTTCCCGAAGACCTACATCATAAAGCTCTGTATCTGTATGGAATTAGTTTAGCTTCAACGTCTACATAGTGATATATATATATATATACACATATATATATATATATATATATATATATATATATATATATATATATATATACACATATATATATATATATATATATATATATATATATATATATATATATATATATATATATAAAATAGATTTATATTAAAAAACCTTAGTCTCGTACTTTAGCGGAGGCTACTAAAACAGGGATCAAGCTGTATCTTCAATTCTACTGGACCGATTTTGATGAAACATGCCCTATTATTTAAATCGACCTAGTAAGTACCTTTAAGACTGTAGCAGTTTAACCAAAATCTACCTGCTGGTTATTGCGTGAAGCCCGAACAAACAAACAAACAAATAAAAATCAGCGGATTTAGTTTCAGAAGCCCTTACTTAGTCGATTTGCATAGTTTGTTTTTAACTATGTATTTTTTATTTTTAAAAATTTGAGATTTAACAATTTTATAATAGTAATAGTATATTGTTACCAACAAAATATTTCAAAAGTCCACATATTAAAGAGCCAATTTGAACACCTGCATATTCTATTGTTATTAAAGAATTTCAAAGAATAATTTTTTTTCGTATATTTTTAAGTTATCATCGTATAGTTCTATTGTTCTAAAACATCAATGAGCGCCGCGCAAGGACCCGGTGGTGGAGTCGTTGTAATATTTTTAAGATCTGCTCTTTACTAATTGTTTTGGTTTTGTTTGGCGCCAAACGAAACTCAAGATTATTTTAACTTCCTAAACCATATTTATTATCTGAGTTTTCATGGAGTTAATCTTTCTCTTAGTTTGAGCTTATCGTTGTTACAGTGACGACATCTTAAAATGGGAAAAGTGCGCAAAATTAGCAGTGAAACTCGTTCTGCCATAGCTGTTTTACACAGCGAAGGCAAATCTGAACGTGCGATTGCCTCTTAAATTAAGTTGTCAAAGATTTGTGTTCATAACACAATAACTCGATACAAGGAGACTGGCAGTAATCAAGATCGTTCGCGATCGGGAAGGCCGAGAGCTACCACTTCTAGCGTGGTTACCAGCAAGCGGAATAGACGCTTAACAGCATCAGAAATACGCGCAGAAGTAAACAGATCCCGATCTAAGCCTGTGTCATTGAATGAATGAATGCTTTATTTGCTAATATATAGGTTATACATAGGCTCTTACATTAAATTCAGATACACTATATGTATATGACAAATTTGTCGTGCAAATATTTCAAAAACAATATTACAGTAAAAAGGCGATTGAGGGATGCTAAGTTATTTGGTCGTATCGCCGTTTAAAAAGTACTAAGGCCACAAAACAAAGAGAAACGGATGCAGTGGGCCCTTACCCATCGAAACTGGACTGAAGAAGACTTTAAAAAAAATATTTAGACAGATGAATCTAAATTTGAAATATTTGGTTCAAAACGACGAATTTTTGTTCGACGTAATGCCTAAGAAAAGATGATGCCAGACTGTGTGGTGCCAACAGTCAAGGATGGTCGTGGTTCTGTTATGGTCTGGGGATGCTTCTCGGGCCTTGGAACCGGAGACTTGGTACGAGTCAAAGGAATCGTGAAAAAGGAGCAGTATAAACGAATACTTACAGCAAAATGCCGTTCTCAAACTTTTGGCCGGTAGTGTATGTACGTACGCATGCAAGCACGCGCGCACGCACGTACGCACGCACGCACACACACACACACACACACATCACATTGCATGTTCCTAACTATAAGAAATGCCTATCAGTATATAAAGGCCTAATTTAATTTTACGGTTTTGATAGATATGATTTCTATTAATTTCAGTCAAAATAGTGCAAGTAGGTATTTTACTTTTTTCTTGCACCGAATGTTTGGCATTTCAACCTTATTTCGGCCGAATGCCAGAGTTCGGCTCAAGCTGACGAAATTCGGTCAAACCGAATGTGAAACGTGCGTGCTTGTGTGCGTGTATGTATACACGTTTCACATTCGTGTATATTGTGGGTAGCAGAAAATATGTATGCTGTGCTTCGTTTCTTTACAAAAGAACAAATTTTAAATTAGTCTGTAAGTTGAACAGAACAGAACTGCCACATACTTTTGAATTTGTTTTTATATTATAATAAAATACCGTAGATAAATATGTAATTCAGGGGTTGATGTTTATGAAAAATCCCCATTTGGGACTTTTTCAAAAATAACAAATATTTTCAAGACAAAACATATTATAATTTGAATATAATCATAAAATTACACAACTTTTGTGAATAAATATAAATTAGCCGGCTAAATATTAAAAAAATTTTTTTTTGACAGTTAATGGACTAGAGCGACCAGCCCCCTAGCAATTTTAACTTTACACAATTGTTAACGTTAATAGAAACGAAAAATTGTATTGGAATAACTGTTGATGATTAGAAATGTCATTCCAATACATTTTTTCATTTCTATTAGCGTTAACGATTGTAGAAAATCAGCTTGGCCAGGGGGATAGGTTGCCATACATTGTTTTCAAGTATCTCATCTGGACAAGGAGAGTGCCTCGACGCACTTCGACCCTAAGGGATCTTGTCCTGCCCCAGTTGTGATTGGCCTGAGTCTTCTTACACTAGTTATTTAAACACTGTCAGCATTAGGCTAGATACTGCTCTAAGAATAAAGAGCCGATAGACCTCTGGTCTGGGTGGGATACTCCAGCCCTAGAAAATCAATTCCCCCCCCCCCCCTCAGCGAAAGCATTACAACAACACAGGAAATTGTTGGAGTATACTAAATTGTATATAGGTACACAACATGAGTCCTTGCCCACGTTACAAGCGTGCAGAGAATGATAACAATGAGGAGCACACAGCGTGTAGACAGGTGATTTCTTCTGCTAGCAATCTCTGCAAACATCAACTTTGTCATCACACCCCTGTAATATCATGGGCAAGGACTTACTTGTTTACATATAATTGACACATCTGTTAAATAAATAATTCTCTCACGAATAATTTCGTTTATTTTACAAGCAATCTGGTTAATAGTCTCTTCATAATCATTGTTTTATACTTTTTTACGTATTAAAGTAATAACTTATATAATATTAATAACAATAATAACATAGAGTACTTTTAAATAAGTTAAATATAGGAAATATGTACACAGAACATTACTAGGGATGGGCCGAGTGTGGTTTGAACCGAATACGAACTTCGGCCGAACATTCGGTTAAAATAAAAAATTCTGCTAAACGTCGGTTTAATTTCACCGCGTTTTCTTGAGAGTGACACGTTACTTGTATATGCAGTTACATGAATTGTTGCTAGATGCACCGGGTTATCCTAAGTCGGCCGGTCATCGGCGTGTCGCGTGAGAGTGTTTACATTAACAATTTGTTTTTAAGTGGATTCACGAGGTTTAAATTAATAAATTTTGTTATTTGCTTATTGCAATGAGTAGAAAGAAAAAATCAAGTATTTGGACATTTTATACAGAAACTGACAAGCAAAATAAAGCGAAATGTACTATATGTGATTTACTGATATCTCTTAGTGGTAGTGCCTGTTCAGCATCTGCTTTTGCATTGACCAACCACATTCGTATGAAGCATGATCAAGAATTTGCACAATTACAACAGCCTGTTCATACAACAAATCCGATCCTACCTTCAACTAGAGCAGAGGTTCCCAGACTTTTTTTTCTCATTGACCACTTACAAAATATAACTGATTCCGGTGTACCCCCTGCAGCTACATTTACCATATTCCCAAAAGTCGACAAAAATGTGAAGATTAGGTCTATGGAAATTTGTGTACTCCAACATAGACCCCGTTGAGTCACCCGTAGACTCCTGGGGGTCCACGTGGACCACTTTGGGAACTAAGGAACTAGAGCTTCAATGTTGAATACTACTCAATGTTGAATGTTGAATAATACTACTGAGGCACCTACAATGATGGATTCATCCTTACGTCAAGCATCCATTGAGGGCTTATTTGAAAGATAGGGAAAATAAGCTAAACAAATTCTTAGAGCAATAGCAGAAACAATCATGGTAGATAATCAACCTACATCTGTTGTAGAAATGCTGAATTTAATCGGTTGATAGCTGTATTAAAGCCCAAACATCAGATGCCCAGCTGCAAATACTAAAACTGTTCTAGTTCAAATGTATGATTTATTGAAAAAAATTATTTTCGACCAGCTAACTACAGATAAAATTATTATAATTACAAGCAACATGGGGATGTGCATCAATAACATGAAGTACTTTTTAAGTTTTACTGCACACTGACTTAACAATTATTTTGTACTGCAACAAGATGTCTATATAATTAGGCAAAGATTTATAGGACTCTTAAATTAAGATGAACTAATTTAATTTAATTTTTATCATATTGAAAGTTAAGGTTTACATGTTCATAATTATAATAAATGACGATCAGTATATGAAGGCCTAATTTTATCTTATGGTTATGATAGATATGATTTCAATTAATTTCAGTCAAAATACTGCAAGTAGGTGTTTTACTTTTTCTTGTATCAAATGCTCGGCATTTCAACCGAATCTCGGGCATATGCCGGAGTTCAGGTCAAGCTGCCAAACCAAAATTTCAGGCAAACCAAATGTAAAACGAATTTTGGCCCATCCATAAACATTACTATAATTTTCTTGATCCACGTGCAAAATTATCTATAAAGATATTTTTGGTGTATGTAAAAACATTATTAAAACAATTTTTTCTTCATAGCTGTGTATCTCTCAGTATATTCATTATAGCCTTCAACTGACATTAGCTGTTTTGATTCAAATAAATTTCCATCTAAATTTATAGTATGTATTTTAGATTCACTTAGCAAACTTGGATGTATTGCATCCAAACTCAGACAATTCTCTTCCAATCTCAAAATTTTAAGTCTTGGTGCAAGATGCAAGTCCTCACCAATGATTGATATTTCATTTTGACTTAAATTTAATTCTGCTGCATAGAAATTCGCCATTCCACGAGGTATCTCTGTAATCTTATTCCTCGAAAGTTCTACTACTTCCAGATTTTGTAGTCCTATCAGTTGCATAGGAAATGTTTTCAGCTTGTTATTATTCATATACACTTGTTTTAAATTATTTAAGTTCGAAAAAGACTCTGGTATTGATGAAATTAAATTATTAGATATATTTAACAATTCCAGCTTCTTCAAACTTCCGAGAGAATTTGGGAGAGCCTCTATTTTGTTGGTATCCAAATTCAACTGCTTCAGTTGTTTTATTTTACAAATATCGTCTGGAAATGATGACAATTTATTTTTAGATAGATCTAAATTTCGTAACACGCCGTAAAGGCTAATAACTTCTGCAGGTATTTCTTTTAATTTATTATCCGATAACTGCAAAACCCCCGTCTTTGAAGCAGTTTGGTAATGTTGTTTGAGACCAGAATTACCCATTGCTTTTGGTTTCTTTAGCAACTCTTAGTTCAAAGTTAACTATTTGTTCTAATAATTGTAATGAAATATAACATAATTCGTCTACATGAGCAAAAGAAGTATTCACAGAAGCATTTTATTAATTTACTTTAATTTCTTCACCCATCAACAGATAAAGAATGCACCACAGAGAAAATTGTTCACTTCACTTCTTAGTGTTTATAGCGTTTGACCAATTTGGTACAATTCTGCCAGTATCCAGTTATATGTACATTTTGATACAAATGCCATCAAGTGATTTTTTTTAAGTAATCTAATAGTTTGCCGTGGAGAAATGGAAAAATGGTCTATTTTTGGCAATAAAATTGTTACTTTATTCTTTGGATAAATTCTTCAGAGTTCTTCCTGTCTCTGTGTTAAATTATCTAAAATCGGTTAAGTAGACAGCCATAGTAAAAATACAGATTTTAGAATGAAAATCATGGCACCTGTATATGACAGTACTGTATATCCTAAGAAAGAATAAAATATCCACTGAGATTTGTCATATTGAAGAAATATTTAATTTTAATATTTTTTTTTATTAGTTTGCCCTTTTGTAGACAGGTTAATCACTTAGATCATACCGTCTTGAATGACTTAGTCATATAATTTTCGTAAGTCGTTTAAATGTTTATTTCAATAATATTTTCTTCGTTTTAACAAAAAATGCTGGTGTATCAGATTTTATTACTTCTTAAGCATTTTGTGGTCACTTCGTCTATTACCACTTGACCGGACGAAAGTTCCCACAGGCTTATTGCCTTGAAAAAATACAGTCACTTTACTATGTTTGTCACAGTTTTATTCAAATTTTTCGATTTTGTTCACGATTAGTACTTTTGCCTACAACCCACATTTACATATCAAACATTACTATAAACTTTCTTAATTTTTATAAAAATAATCTCTACAACATGACATCCAAAGTCATAAATAAATTGTTAAAATAAAAAAGAATTTGAAAGGGGTTGGCGGGAAACTAAAGTAAAACATTAACTGAAGTTTAATTTTGGTACTTTTTTATTTATATATATTAAGTACGTATTAAATAAAAATGGCTACGTTTAATCTTTAACAATCTTCAGTAATTATGAAAAACATCGATATTGGATTAATTATGAGTTGTAACTAGTATTAAAAAGTAATAGTATTTTTAAAACAATATACATGCGAAATTTTGTCCTATTCAACGTGATCTTACGGTTGATCTTCAAGCTTCCAAAAATAACTAAAATTTTATACATCGATATCTTATTGACTTATTGTCAATTTTTGAACAAACTTTAATAAAACCATTGATATACCAAAGTATCCAGATCTCTAAAACAAATAAAAAAATTGGAGCCGAAAGGTTATTTTGTTTAAATTTGTAGTGATTAAGTTTTTAGTCTAGATTTAATTTAGTGTTTATTTTATGAAAATGACAGTGTAAATATATAATAACCTGGGTATCATATCAAATGAATTAATCATTGTAATGATAAACCTAGTTACCGCGGGAAAACTGTGTAACGTTTGACTAGTTTAATGGCCGCAAACCGCCAATGCTCGTGTTTGTTCATTTATAAAGAATGAAAATTAAGTATAAAATAGGCTATTTCAATGCTTCGTGTGAGTTTAAAAAATCCTAATTGAGATGGACATCAACGCTGGTAAGTGTCTTTTTGTTATTGTTTTAAATATTTTATTGATAGCTTCAAACGCTATGATAATGGTGATGATAGCTTTACTCGTAACTTCTCTCCACTTATCTTGAGTTAAGCATCAGTAATTTATTTATACCAAATAATACGCTGTTTTAACTTCACGTACAATTCGAGAAAACATGCGTGAAATAAACATATACTTGTAAATGGTTAAGTGAAGCTAACAATACCTAGTATAAAGTATTTTATTCAATAGGAATTTGTACTTACCATATTCTATAATCAGTACCTATTCGAAAATCTCAACAAACAGAATATTTACTTCTATAACTTGATATCTCTTTCAAATGTCATTTTGGCGTAAATTATTTTGCAAAACAAGGTATAAGCAAGGAGTTTTTACCATTTTTACTATCTAGGTACTTACTGATTTCATAGACTCCTGCCATGCTATAAAACTATTAAACCTACCTGGCAATCTACGAATGAATGTAATACTGAATAGGTATGTAACAAAAATAAAAGTGTAATTTTATTAACCACATCAATTATTGTTCCTAAATTTTTCATATTTTATTTTAAATATATAATTGCAATATTTAAAGAATGTGATTAATAATATTATTATTTATTTGGTGGCATAACCTCTGTTATGATAGTTATGAATTTTATGTTAAATATATCTTTGTAATTTCTTAGTTATATTAAACAGTATTGTCTAATCTTCACCAGCCTGATTAAACTATTGTATAGATGTATTTTCATGTGATCACAAAGAACAATCTTGTAAATTTTATGTATTAATAATAATTACTATTTATATAAATATATTAATAATAATAATTACTAATTATATAAATTGTATACTGAACAATATGTGTTAAATAGTGCCAAAGATTATTGTTTTCCCTTTAAAATCCACTTATTTCCTTAAAGATAACAGCATTTAGTAACTATAACATATTGTTTATAGGTTGATTTATTATTGAATGTGACTATTATTAATATTTTTCATATTTTTGCAATCTATCTATGGAATAATACCAAGTAAGTATTTAAAATTAGGTCTAGCTTTTGCGAAAAAGTTAGATAAGTAATGCAGTTATTTTCAGTATAGTTTGATTTTCAGTAATAATTAATGTCAGAAATATATACTTTATGTTTCTATGTATAAGTTTATCGCATGGTTGCTTGCTATAATGTATTTTTATTTCTCATAACTGTACCCAGTTCATTATATACAAATCAGCACAATGAGATTTAAATATTAAGATGACTGTGATATTGATTGCCTGCTCCTCCTTCAGAGATAATTATTATCAGTACTATGATTATGCTTAAAATTATTTCAATTTTAATGTAAATCATATTTGAAATAAATTAAAAAAGATCTGCTAAGATTTCATTAGAAAAGATTGTTTAAATTATTGTTGATATTATTGACATTTGACAATGATTGCAATAAATGATAACAAATGACTCAACAGCATTTGATTTATTTAATCTGCAAAAGTTTATATAATTATTTGATTTTTGTGTTGGTCTGCACTAGTTTGAAGGAGCAACATATATGTGCATGTGCACCATATTGTAATACAATTTAGTAATATAAAATATCCTACAAATCATTGTATGGAGTTATTTTGGTACTTATCTTCCAAAATTCTTTAATTTTTATGTTATTAAATTAATTTAGTAGTTGTAATTCATATCTTTAAGTTGCAGTTTGAGATAAAATAATAATTCATTATATGAATATTTCATACAATACAAACTTGATGATGAACAGGGTACATAAACATATTGTATTTGATAATGTACACACCTTTTTTAATTAAAATGTTTATTTTAAATTGTAAATTTGATAAACAGGCTATACAACCAAACATAGCAACATTGTAATTTGAATTCATTTTGTCTGGTAATTTTAACTTTTTGCTGCCCACCAACATAATATATTGGGTGCCTGTACTTTTCTATAGCTGCATGCCAATGGCAAATATCGGACTGCTTGTCCTTTCCTGTCAAACAATGATATTGGTTTATATATAATATATACATTTGGCATTAATTTACGGGAAACCTAAGTTAGTGTGATATTAAAAGGACAGCTGGCAAACGGGAGGGCTGTGAGGGATGGTAGGCTCCCAAGAATGCAGACATGAAAAGGTTAATACATTATATTAATTTTCTTTAAAGAGGTCTCCACACAGTTATCTCTCATCGATGTCCTTCTGAGCGACCTTGATAAAACAATTACACCATGTGCTAGCAAAAAGAATGAAAAAAAAGAAGAAGAAACACAGAATGCAATGCCAGACTCTACGACCAGCACAGAGAAAAACAATGCTAATCCATTCCACTGTGGAGATGATGTTCTTGTGCCTAACAAGGATGGGCGATATTATTTAGGTAGGAAACCATTTCTTTTTAACTTAATCTAACTGTCATGAGTACTATTTTTTCAGTGCTTAACCTGAATTAACTTTGACAATTCTTTTTTATTGTTTTTATAAAATTTATTATATTCATATACAAAAATAATTGTTTAAAAAAACTAAAACGCTTTATAAGAAAACGGAACCAAAAAATAAAAAAATAATTTTACAATCAAAAGCCTGGGTTGCTTTTTGACTTTTACGTTTTCTTCTTGAAGACTATTTTTGGCAATATTTGTTTATTATCAAATATATTAATTGATATAGCGCACCCCACGCTTTTGATTGTAAAATTATTTTAAATTTTTGATTCGGTTTTTTTATTATAAAGCGTGTTGTTTTAGTTTTTTAAACTTATTTATTTTTCATTTTTTAGTTCATGTTTTTTTTAATATCCTGATGATCCTGGCCAGGATCTTTGAAAAAATTATGAAATTATTGTATTGTCATCGGTCCTTTAAAAGTATGCAAAGTTTCCAAGTTGGTCCGATGGTTTTAAGTGGGTGAAAATTGTGTCCAAAGATTCCGTTACATAGATAGATACAAGTCAAGCTAATATAAAACATGTAAAAAAGTACCTATCTACATACAGGGGTTGGCCAAAAAATCTAAAACGTTTGAAAAAGTGTGAAAATCATACCTAATATGGTGTGAGTCCTCCTTTTGCGTCCAAAACAGCTTGTTCAGACGTGGAATGGACGAATATAGCTACTGAATCGTGGTGTGTGGAATTTTGAACCATTGTTCCTCCAAAACATGCTCCAGTTCCTTAAGGGATGCTGGTGGAGGGTAATGGGACTGAACACGCCTTTCTAACTCAGACCACAATAGCTCAGTGATGTTCAGATCTGATGATTGTGAGACCCAGGGGAGGTGTGATAGCTCCTGTTCATGCTCCTCAAACCATGATTTCACCGTTTTTGCAGTGTGACAGGGTGCCTAATCATCTTGGTAGACGCCGTCACCATCAGGGAACAGTATTTGGGCCATGGGTAGAATCTGGTCCCCCAAAATGCTTTGATGGGACCTGCAGAAAACCATGATATCACCTCCCATACTGTAACAAAACCACGCCCATGCATTACAGTTGGGAGGAGACAATTTGTATCATAGGCCTGTGACAGTGTTCTGCATACGTAAACACGACCGGTTGTTGGAAACAAGGTGAAGGTTGATTCATCGGACCATATTACATGTTTCCACTGCTCATAAGTCCACGCCTTGTGGTTCTTGCACCACTGGATACGCCTCTTCGCATTCACTGCTGTGACCAGGGTTTTGGCGATGGTGGCCCTGCCATGAGTTTTCATTTTATGAAGTTGCCGTCGCACGGTTTTCGATGAAATCGGGTTCTGTAGGCCGGAATTGAATTCAGACGTAATTTTCATTGCAGTGGTCTTCTTTTTAGCTGCTACAATCCGTTTTAATGCCCTCCGGTCCCTATCTGACAGGATTGTCTTTCGACCACTGTTGTGCTTTGCGGACGTCGTTTGCCCATGAATTGTGTATGCCCCCGTGACATTGGACACAGTGCCTTTCGATACACCCACAATGTTCGCCACTGTTGCCACTGAAGCTCCAACCAGACGGCCACCAACGATCATGCCTCTTTGGAAGTCTGTCAGGTCGCCCATTTTACCGCACCACTTTCACACCACGACACTCACAGGTGAACTGGTTACTTCTGACGGAAAAGGAATGTCCACATGATACATTGAAAACAAAAAAACGATCGGCAATCGCAACACGTGTTGTACAGTGGAGGGCCAAACTTACGCGTCCTGTATGCAGTGTGTTTAGATTTTGTTGTCTACCCCCTGTATATCTGTTGAGAGTTATCTTAGTGCATTCAGACCTTAAATACCTGACTACCTAATCACCTGACTAGTACAAGGGAATTTGGTCTTACAATTACTAAATAATCACTTATACATACACTCACGCTAGTATTCCATAAGGGTAGGCAGTAACAATAGTTCGAAACATACTATGTTCCTGCTACACCTCTCTTCCCTCATCCACATTCAATACGTCTTTTCACACACTTTCGAGGATTAAGGGCGCTACAAACTTAACCTTTTTGAAACAAGTCGTTGGTTTGATCAAGATAGGTTTTTCCTAGATACCCTCTTCTGACAATTCCATTCATATTTGCGTGGTATATTCGTATCGTCATTTAAATCTCACTCAGTTTTTTCTAAATGACCATACTTTCAACTTTCTCGATCCTTGTTACCACGTCATACTTCAACTTACGCCGACCCCTTATCACGCTGTTCCTCAATGGATCAGTCAGAGTGACGCCACAGATACTCCACGAAACGCATCTCCACCACAGTCACAAATCTCGTTCTTTTTTTTCTATAACCACGATTTACTGCCGCACATAAGTGTTCCACCACCACCATTGTGGATATTAAATAATCCTTTTTTATAATTGATCTTATTATATATTATCATCATCCCCAGCCCATATACGTCCCCACTACAGGGGCACGGACCTCCCCTGATCAGGAGAGGGATTAGGCCGTAGTATATCACGCTGGCCTAGAATCGACTGGTAAACTTCACACACCCATGCTACGATGTAGGTTACCTCACGAAGTTTTCCTTCTCCGTTGAGTACATCGGTTTCTACAATGTAGACCGTACATGAGTTAGAAATTACTTATTGTTACGGAACCAGGATCGAGCCCGCGACCCTTCGGTCGTGAGTCATGTCTATAATTACTACACCACCAATGTACTTGTTATTGTATATAATATTATTCATTACACATATTAGTGTAACGCATTTATGTGTGGCCAAAAATGTGTAATTGGTGCTGAAATCTAACCTCTACACCAGAGGTTCCCAGACTTTTTTTTCTCATAGACCACTTTCAAAATTTAGCTGGTTCCGGTGGAC
>WUAW01021162.1:9460-23558 GCA_017165845.1 Thaumetopoea pityocampa
GAGATGAAGTGATGCTATTATTAAGCCGCCGCCACACAGCAAAGATATATTCCTTTATTAAAGAAAAAATCCTAATAATATATAAGATAGATAGATAACTCTTTATTGACACACCAAAAACAATTACAAAAGAAAAAAGACAAATGCGAAAAGTGTTACAACGGGCGGCCTTATCGCTAGAAGTGATCTCTTCCAGACAACCTTTGGATGGAGAGTATTGATATCATAAGTATTTGCCGGTAGTGTAATAAAATAATGAATTAAATTTAGTTAAATAATTCACCATGAACAAGATACGGTACTTCTGTTGGTCATATGTCAAACTAGGTATATATAATATATTATAATATACTAAAAATAACATATTTTACGCAAAAACACATACACAAATATTCCTTTATTAAAGAAATATTTCTTCCCATATAACAGCTAGTATCTTTGCCAATTTTGGTTCTTTGAGTTTCTGATTGGAGCGCTGTACAGGGTTTTCATACAAAACTACGTGACATACGCAAAGGTTGTACGATTATATAAAGTTATTAGCTTTTGCCCGGTCGGTCGGTTTTCAGCAGCTATATGGGATATTTCGATACAATCATAGATTTATATAAAAAGCCTACGAACCACTTATTCGTGACCCTTCGTACCTTAACGGCAGCTTCTAAAACAGGGATCAAACTGTATCTTCAATTCTACTGCACCGATTTTGATGAAAAATGCCGCATTATTTAAGTTGGAATAGTATCTTTAAGACTAATAGTTTAATCAAAGTCTACCCGCTGGTTTTGTGTGAAGCCCTAACAAACAAACAAACACACAAATATCGACGGATTTGGTTTCAGAAGACATTAATTAGTCAATCTGAGTATTTTGTTTTTAAATATGATATCTCTGATTTTTGAAAATTTGACATTTAACAATTTTATAATGGTATACTTAGATAGATTACCTAATCTATGTCGGGTGATTTTAGATGTCGGATCACCATATAACACTATTTTTTACTATCCCTTGGGAACAGTTTTTTTTTGGGATAAAAGGTATCCTATGTACCCTTGACAATGTGTGTGCAAAAATTTCATGATGATCGGTCCAGCGTGACAAATCAACAAACTCACACTCGCATCTATAATATTAGTTAAGATTAGGATGTTAAAGAGATAATTCTAATTACGTAAAAGGAAATTGCTAGGAAAATATAAGACCATTGTTATAATCTGTTATTATAACTGCCGATACGTGATTTCAATATATATCAAGCGATTATTATTGACCACGATATCTCTCATTGTTGGACGACTAATATTCCATGGAATAAATCTGGATATTGGAATCAAATAAGTTTTGTGTGACTTTCTATCTCATTATCTAAATTGGACGAGCATATCGCCTTACCGCTGTCTCGTCTATTAGAAGGATCAAGTACATGTCTACTCACTGGTGTTTATGGAATTATATACTTAGCGTCATTGTATTTACGGAATTATATACTTATGTAGTGTCACCGTGCTTATGTAATGTGATTGCGATACAAAGAGTAGCAGTAGTTATTTATTGCAGACAGGGAATATAACTTAACGAAGAGTTTTATTTTTAAACTAGCTTTTACCCGTGGATCCGCCCGCGTGAATGTCGGTTTTATTTTGTATAATCTATCTATATTACTATACTAATATGAAATTGTTAAATGTCAAATTTTCAATAATCAAAAATATTTAAAAACAAACTATTCAGATCGAATAATTAAGGGTTTCTGAAACCAAATCCGTCGATGTTTGTTTGTCTATTTGTTCGGGCTTCACGTAAAAACCAGCGGGTACCATATAGGTTATTGTAGTCTTAAAAGTACCATTCCGACTTAAATACTGCAGTATGTTTCATCAAAATCGGTCCTATAGAATTAAAGATAGAGCTTGATCCCTGATTTAGTAGCCGCCGTTAAGGTATGAGAGGTCAAGTAAAAGTGGTTTTCGACTTTTTATATAAATCTATACGATTGTGTCGGGATTTCTCATGTAGCGGAAAACCGACATACACACAAACGGAGCCACAGGCATAAGCTAGTACAGATATATAGATTTAGTTAGCATAGGGTTTGTGTTTGTTTTCAAGAGAGGATGCTTTAGTCCGGACCGGCAACGCACCCGACTTCGCCCATCTTCGCCTCCTTTACGGGTGTTATGTGGTTCTTAATAAGCGTATAACCGTCGTATCGTGCCCTCGACACAACGGCATGCCTCCAGGTATTTTGCACAGTTCAAAAGGGGCCCACTCCGCTTTAACAATGCGGGTCCTGAGCGCAACGAGTTGCAGTCAGGACATTTACCCACTCGTATAAAAAATTATAAAATTGTTAAATCTCAAATTTTGTAAATCAAAGATATTAAAAAAAAAAACAACTCAGATCGACTAATTAGAGGCTTCTGAAACGATTATGATTATAGATTATGTTTTTGAGTTTAATTGAGTGTTAATAACATTATTTTAGCAAATATTTGGTTCTTTACTTAGGAATATGGTTGATTACAAAACCTAATAACATTGATTATGCGAAGTTCATGAAATTACTACATTTTTAAACATATTGCGTTTTGTGTTTCTTATGTAGAACGTAAGTAGTTAATCGGTTGATCAGATTATCAATCCATCTAGTCGGAGTTCGATCCACACTAAGCAGTTCCGTTCGGAGTCACACTTTAACACCCCAACATCCATCGGTTCTGCGAACTGTGTACCCTGCCTACTGTCACGTCAGTCTTGCAACTCTTTGAACTTTATCGGTGTCTCTGGTTTCCTCGATACAGATTATGTCTCTCAGGAAAACTCCGAGCATTACTCTTTCTATTGCTCGTTACGTAACCTTGAGCATTCTTATGATATTTTTATTGCCGTATGGATAAGTATGACATACCCATATCGCAATAAAGACATTTTAATTTGAATTATCATCATTATCGCCATTATCGTAAGCCTACAGACGTTCACTGCTGGTATGTTAGCCTCCTCTAATGATCGCCGCACCGGGCAGTCGCCCGGTGCGCGACTAATCAGTAGATGCAGGCAGCTCATAGTTATGACCTGCCTGCATCTACTGATTAGTCGCGACCTTCACCAGGTGACTGTAACCTAGTCGAAGGACAACCCACACTAAATGTTGATATAAATGATAGGATTGATGATACTGATGATAAAATATCGCACGGGAAGGATGTGACCGCTGCCACAATAGGCACTAGAAATGTATTGTCAAAATATAAATACATCAAGTGAGCACTTTACAATGGGACATACGTACACGTTTTCATTGGACTGTAACGATTGATGAATTTATGTGACGTGCCTAAAAAGCAGAGACGGAAGTGTTAAAATTGATGGGGAATCAGCATATTGTTATTGTGCTGCTGAACATAATAGGAAGATTTCTAAAATGATTAATTATTTTGTCAAAAATTATACACAAGAAGAACTCCGCAAAGCTGGTAGATGCGCCTTGGTTTCTGCGTAATGTGAATCTCCATTCGGACCTCCAACTTACCACAATGATTTCCAATATTTCCGCGAAGTATCTGAAAAACATTTTAAGTGAGTTTTTGAATATCCGAATCCGCTGGTAGTGACCGTCGCCAACTATGTACCGGTGGAGGATGTTGTTCCGGGCCACCGCTGCCCCCGACACGTCTTGAGCGACTGTGGCGACGCGATCACGCTTGCGCTACTCACGTCACTCGGCGCACGCCGAACCAACGATCACACCAACAGACACCGATCCCGTCGGCGGGGTCGAAGAAATCTTAATCTCACGCCGCGTTCCGCTCTTATTAGGTGTAGTATTGTACCGAGGTCTGAAACCCTGCTAAGCATCCCTTCCACGACTGCCCGAGCCGAGACTCGAGCCTCCCTCGAGGTGCCCTTGTGTTAGTCGCCCCCCTCTTAGCCTTTAAGACGATGGCTGTACCCTACTACTCTTGTACGGTGATACTGTAAAGACCATCTGCAGCAAACAGCTACTCTCATTTCGAGGACAACCAAAAGACAAGATCAGATGCTCTTTAGATACCAAACGCAGCCAACCATATTGAAAGCTTTCTACAGTAGTATCACAAAAATAACTTACAGTAAGATATGGCTGTGCGCAGCAAGCGTTTTTTGAAAGGCGCGAAAGTATTTCAGTTAATAAGGTAGTGTGTTTTCGCGGGTAAATTCGAAGTCCATTGTGGCATCCACCATGTACGGATGTTACGAGCGAGATATCACGTGTTTGTTTGTCATTAGATTTTCAACCTTGGGCGTAGTGCAACAAGCTCTTCATTAAATTGATGCACACCATCGTTTTTAATCGGCGTTTATTGGCACCCGTCTGCACCGATAAATAATGCCTATATTTTTCTGGTACTACAGTACGACAATCTTTAATTTATATGTTCTGTACAATTTGTTTTAATAGGTTGATTTTTTGAATGAGTTAGATCAAAACTCGGATAAAAAAATCATTATCAACATCATATGAGTCTTACTGTTGCTATGAGTCGTCCGCATCCATCGGTTACCCATGACCATGTTAGGTCATCGGTCCACCTAGGTGGGGGTCAAGTTGCAGCAATCTTTCCGGTTTGGGGCGCCATTCCATTATTTTAGGTCTCCATCATCCATCAGTTCTGCGAGCTATTATATATACGTGACTCGCCAGTTTTGTCGGACCCTCTCAAGACCAAATCAACTATTATAAAACATGTCATCACATAGACATCATATTGACGACTAATTGGTTGCCTAGTAATGCTTTCAGTGACAATTGGTTCCAGGTTCGAATACCGATAGGAACAAACTATGTGATGGACGCTAATGTTTGTATCCGAGTCATGGAAGTTTATAGATATGTATTAGCATTTATTTATATAAGTTAGTATAGCGTTGTCGGGCGCCTAAGACAAAGGAAATTCTAATTTGGGGCTAGATCAATGTCTGTAAAAAAAGTGTCCAAAATATTATTTATTTATATTGGAAATGATGGATTTACATGTAACATTCTACTTTGCAATGCGACATTTAAAGTCACGACTTACACGAGTTTACGACCAATAACTGTCATTATATAATTACGAGAGGAACAATACACTGTAAGTATTCATTCGTCTCGTGAAAATACACGTACGCGTGTATGGGGCCTCTGAAGGTAACATAATTACATCTATCATCAGTTCAAAGACAATGTAGCGTGCAATAAGATTAAAAAACATTCGATTCATCTGTAATGAGTACGAAATAAGGACATGGGTGAATCAACATTTTTTTTTGCTTTTGATTATTCGTAGTAACTTGTATTTATTTACATCTAAACTGAGTAGACCAGTTACTTGTAACTACGTTAATTATTAATTAGATAAATAAAGAATATACTAGCACATGTTGCAGATAATAGATAACGCTGTTGCTCATCATCCTGGTACATCTGGCTCTCAGAACATCCACGAGAAGAGATGGAGTGATATTATTATGCCGGCGCCATATATCAGTAATCGACTGTGAATAATATGAACGAGTTCATTCGAATCAATAAATCATTCGAATATTTAAAATGCATATAAGATCATTCGACTTGAAGGTGACCGACTGCACGGCCTGTAAACGGTGAACTTGTTCTCATTTATATAATTGTCTATATATAAATGAGAACAAGTTACTAATTAGTAAGGATTATTCCAACAAAGGACTAAACTAAGACTATAATACTAATTTTGAATTCTAACTGGAAAATTAACGGTTACTAATAAATCGATTGTTAAAAAACCTTCTTCTTCTTTCTTGGTTTATGGCGTTTGACCAATTTGGTACAATTCTGCCAGTATCCGTTATGAAAGTATTATAAACTTAGGTGATCGGTGCAGATAGAGAATTTTGATATTGGAAAGACAGAAGGTTCTACGACTAGGGTGATAAATCTGAAAGAAATAATGACGCAGTAATATATATACCCGTTGTTTGTAAAAAAAAACATTCATATTTGCACACCGCTGTTGTATTGACAACTGAAAATTATGCCACTACCTACACTTATGACTAAGCAATTTCATTTAAATGTATACAAATAGATATATCATATGCAAATGCACGCCACTGTATTTAAACAAAACACATTTTCAAAAACAGTTGTACAATTGTACTAAAACAAACAAGTTGGTCACGGCACAGTGCCGACAGTCGCAGCTGTTTGAACACAACTCAAGTTATATTTTGGCGGTAATTGTATAGCTACTGTAGTTTGCGATTTGTTTTTATACTTATTTTCTTAATAGGTTTTTATACATTATTGCCTTTTTTTGTTAATTAATCTGCTGCTAGACACTGAGCTCTACAAGATCACAAATAATTTGCGTGCCATGCGGTCAAATAGCGCGTTGGGTAGTATTTATTTCCCAGATTGACCTTCAGACTTACCGGTTTTTAGTTTTTCGGAATCCTAGAGTTATACTCGTACATATGATTAATACGGCTGGTTAAGTTTGTTAATTGTTAGTATTTAAATCCGGATTGGAATCAAACTAAAATGATATGTTAAGCGAGAAGAGAAAAATAAATAATAATGAGGAAAAACCTTTTAAATATGTTTAGAGAGGATAGCATTTGAGGTAATTACATTATTTTGAACTAGCTTTCACGCGCAGCTTCGCTTGCGTTGATGTCTTGAAATACATGTCAGAGACCGTTGAAAATACAATTTTTTCTAACCCTCGGGAATAGGTTTTGTTTTCGGGTTAAAAAATTAAATTAATTAAAATACAAAATTAAAAAATAATAATTAAATTACAAAATTACTAAATTAAATACAAAAATTAATAAAAAATTAAAAAAAACAACTTATTTATTCTGGGTCCGTATACAATTATCATCAACATTATAAAGGAGGGTTCTCCTATAGTCTCCACGCTCTCAGGCATTTTGAACTGGATAACGCTGGTGCCTGCTATTCTGGTACATTCCTCAGCTGGTTCTCACAGCAGCCACGGGAAGAAATTGACACACAAGCGTCACATGAGTGACGCTATTATTATGCCGGCGCCACACAGCAATTTTACACGATAATTTTTATCGATATAATTATCGATATTTTGTATCGATATGGAAGAGAAATAACAAGAAGTTCAATTGACGTCATTTGATCATATGTATTGTGCGCCGAACTAAAGAGCACCTTTTATCGTGCTGAAAATGAAAATTAAATTAAAACGTTTATTTGCAATGATACAGTGATAATTTTTGGAAAATGCTTTACAATAATTTTCAGAGAAACCTTACCACAAAAACACAGGTTTTATAAAAGATCGCTATGATTACCAATAATAATAATAAATATTATGGCAACCGTTGCAAACAAATGTGTCAAAATTTTATTTATAATAATTATAAAATATGTGATTAAAAAGTATTTGTACAGATTTACATAAAATCAGGAAACTAGAAAATATTGCACGAAAAGTATTTTTAATTTTTGGAAATGTTAAATATATAATTTTAAAGGAGTTTAGTTTTGAAGAATTTGAATGTAGAATATGTACGTACATTCAAACTACATCGAAAATATATTGAATGGTGATGAAGAATGAATCGCAAGAATCCATTTCGACAGCGCCGACGGAAACCACGCGAGACACCCGCGCGCTATACACCCACCCCGGGATCGCTCAGCAGCTCACAGTCATCGTCGGATGAATTTTTTACGGAAACCGAAGAATGTAGTGATGCTGAGTCGCCTCCACCGCTTTCTCTTGGCCGAAGACCTGCAAGGAGAGGGTGATAACCACTACCGGCCAACTTGGGGTCAGCGGGACCGTGTACCCCGCCGACGACCCCCGCTACCAATAGTTTAGTGCGTCGCATGAGATAGTCTAATGATCTAAACCTTAATGTCATGCAAGCCTAATATGGGGCAACAGAGGGGGGGGGGGAACTCACCTTACTGCGTCCAAGGATGCTTGCACTATTTCAGGAAACTCAACCAATGGTATCTCTTACTGCACAGAGATTGTCGGACCAGGTACGCGCGATTCACCGACTCCACCTACTTGATGAGCCAGTACTTGAACGGCTGCGCTTAGAAGCATAACCTCCTCCCCTGCTGCTGATCAATGCCTGGTCCCGGAGACGACACCGATTACCTCGCACCGGGTATCCACTCCTGTTGATGTAGCGTTAGTATCGGAACAGGAGGATGAAGTAAGTGACAATAACCAGTATAGTGAGCAATTGAGGAGGGCTTTGGAGGATGCGATTGAGGAATATCAGTCAATCCTAATGACTTCTAAACCACGTATACCACGTTTGCCCATTCATTTACGAAATTTGACGCTTGTGAGGGCCCCGGACTGTATTCTATATTCTAATAAATTACGTTGAATCTAGCCGTGATCCAGTAGAATTACTTACATTTTGTACTGTGGCGCTGTAGCTGTTTGTCGAGTGGTTAGTGCTAGGTTTCCGAATCTGGTCCCCGCTGCTCGGCAGGCTAAGACTAACTCTGCGTGGCAGTACAGAATCGAGAAACGTATTAATACGACGAGGACTCTCATAGCAAAGCTGTTGTGCTTCAGAATGGTTAACACTCGCCCGAGAGCCATGCGCTACGTAAATCAGACATTTGCAGTTACTGGCATTAGGCCTTGTAACTACGGTGCTTGCGTCACGGAGCGCATAGATTATCTGAAGCAGAAAGTGTATGCATGAGCATAACGTATACGTCGGTATAAGGAGATAGCAGACAGATATTACCGAAATCGCCTCTTCCAGACTGATCACAAGAAGATATGTAGAAACTGGGAGCAGTCGCCACAACCTGTGGTCGATGGGATGCTGCCAGATGCTGAGTAAATGTCTTCATTTTGGCACAGTATTTGTAAGTATGGTCGCGAACTGTCGAGCACGAAGAATGGATAGGTAATGTTTTTTGTGCATGTAAATCAATAATACCAATGAAATCAGTTAAAATTACGACAGAAGATGTCATTTGTGCAATCCCGTCGGTATCGAACTGGAAAAGTCCAGGGTCGGACGGTTTGCACAATTTTTGGTTGAAATGATTTCGTAGTTCGCATGCACGACTAGCAATACTTTTTCAAGAGGCTGTCAACTCAGGTTTACTCCCAGAGTTCATGAAGACTGGCGTCACACTCCTTCTTCATAAGTCAGGTATTACCTCGGAACCTAAGAATTATCACCCGATAACATGCTTGCCTACAATGTACAAGCTCCTTACATCTATAATTAAATCCAAAATTATGAATCATATTTCGGCCAATAATATTTTAGCCACAAATCAAAATGGATGTAAGGTTGGGTCTCGAGGTACTAAAGAACTCCGCCTCATAGACATGAATATTTGCCAACAAGTTCGTCGGATCAAGAAAAATATTTCTATGGCCTGGATTGATTATAAGAAGTATTGGATTTATTTATTTATGCTCATTACTTGGTGCATGTATGGGATAGAGGACCTCGGTTCTTTGTCTGCCAGGACACGAATAACTTCCTGATATGACGGACTTAGCAAGGATAGAGCACGGCATCTTCCAAGGCGACAGTCTCAGTTCATTATGGTTCTGCCTAGCATTGAACCCTTTAAGTACTTTACTAAACGATTTAATGCTGGGTTACCGACTTCACAGAGGTGCTAAGGTCGTATCACACCTGTCGTGTATGGATGATCTCAAATTGTATGCACCAAAACAAGTTGAGTTGATGGCGTTACTTAAATAAAGTAACTCTTACTTTTAGTAACGATATCAGTATGGAGTTTGGTGTAAACAAATGTGCGGTCATCTATGTATAGCGGGGTAGACTTGTCAACTCAGAAAGTTTACAAATCTCAGATGATATGGTCCTTAAAACCCTGAGTGAGTCGGAGAGCTATAAATACCTTGGTATGTCGGAAGCATTAGGCATAGCTGATGGTGATGTAAAAAAAAACACTGACAGCGCGGTTTTTGGGACGCCTAACAAAGGTTCTCAAGTCTTTTGTCTGGCGGAAACAAGGTCTGCGCCTTCAATGGATGGGTTACACCCGTGCTAGCCTGTTCATTTGGCATATTAAGGTGGATTCAAACTAAACTAGAAGCTTTCGACAGAATTTCGCATTAAATTTGAATTTGGTATAAAGATGTGCCAGTAACGATTTGATATTAAAAAAATTTCATTGGATTGATACTTTTTAAGATACACCAATAAATGTAAAATATTCCCAGAGAGTTTTGAGGTGTGTATATATGTATGTCAGTAGGAGATGCCTTGATATTGCTACCGTTAGAACTCAATCTCATGGTTGTCCTACGCAGTGCTGCTGGCTGGATTGGTGGATATTGAAAAAGATACGAAAGCCAACGGACTCACTGTTGAGGATGTTGAAGATCGAGAAAAGTGAAGTAGTTTGGGTCGAAAGGCATATCCAGGTCACAAAGCTGGTGTTAATAACACTAGGCAGAAGAAGTATTTGCATTAAAGGATTTACTACAAATATAAAAATCATCACCTGTTGTATAAATACATAATAAATCTTATATACTAATCTACTACTGTCTCTCCGCCCAGGGTGTTCCTAGTGAGAGCGCCAGGGTTGTTGACAGGGTCATGAGTTGTTTTTCAAAGTTTCTTCTATTTTTCATAGTGGCAATCGGCTGTGGATTCGCGCCATTTCTACCAGTGTCGAGTGTATATATTTTCAAGTTATAGAATTTTTTTTTTCAAGATAATAATAAAATATCGGTACGTCACATTTTATTGCTTCTTGGAAGTTTTGAAGTCAATTCGACGAATACAATTTTGACCAAGAAAAATTCGCGGAGGTCTATTGCTTTGACAAAATACGGTCACTTTGCTGTATTAGTCACAGTTTTATCCCAATGTTTCAATAATGTTCACGATTATTGACGATAATACACAAAACAACAACAAATTTATACATTAAAAATCACAATAAACTAATATAAAACATTAAAATAAATCCAAAATTAGTTTCATAGTTTAAAGTACCTACTTCCTCTCTCGATATACATTTTTTAAAAAGCATAAATATAAGAAATTTAAACTTTATGTACACCACACTAACTATTATTTACCATATACGTAATAATAAGCAGGTAAATAAATAAATAATTGGTGTTATGTGTTCCCGTTATTTGAATGTTTGTAAAGTCTCCGCGACACAGGAATTAATCCTAAGGCGGGAGTTGTCTTTAAAAAAAATTATTATTAATCTAGCGTATTAGTATTGAAGAACCATAAACATATACCATAAATAACAAAACAATAAGAAAACCTCTAACAATGCTCTATTTATCTATTACGAGTCAATGGTAGTTACTTGTTCTTATGCACGAATAAATAGTAATAATAACTTAACATAATAATTCATAAATACGTTACCTGTATAAGTCGCACAGTAAGTAATAACTGGTACGTTTGTTCGTACTAACCTATTGTTTCATTTTTAATTACGACACTTAAATTGATATCATTATATTATTCATTTGGTTAGTTTATTATATTGTTAGGAATTAATGAATTTAAATTAATTATTAAGTGACCTTCTGTTATACCGGTGCCTTGCAGTATTTTTTAATTATTATTGACTATTTTATTGCTGAAGAGAAAAAAAAAATTCGAATTCAGAATACTTGTATTAAACATTATTTGATAAATGACTACGTTGTAATGCTTTTATATTGAAACGATCGCCGAGGTACGTCAAAATGATCTCACATGCAAAAAAAACATAAAGTAGTTTTAGGATAAAATAAATGACAGTCATCAATACCACAGACTCTTTAATACTAATATCAGGAACTATAAATAAATTTATCGCATTTATCGGAGATGATAATTTAAATAAGAAAAAATACGAGGAAAATACTCGCCACAAGAAGTCTTACATTCAGTTCTCCTGACACATTACCACTCATGCGCACATTAAGATAATACAAGATTCTATCGCAGTTCATTTTATAATTTGTCGTTCCATCTCTTGTGTATATAATCAATCTACAATCTGCATTTTTGGATACGTACAATCGCATATGTGTGGTTGGATCCAGAATTGTTGTTACCTTCCAATCTTTTATGGAATGTTGATTATCATTAGGCGGTAGAATATCCTCCTCTAAGTTCCGAGGCTTTTCGCTCCACAAGCTGACATCGACCTCGTCTTCCGTCATCTTCCTAGTGTTGTAGTCGTGAATGTAATTCCCCAGAAACGCGTGAGCTATATAGCAATATATAGCAACAGTTTCTACAATTTCAGTATCTTCTATTCTTATCCAACACTGGTCGGCGCGTTCATTTCGTAATGGTAACTCTAAAGGAACCGGAAAAATGTAAGGTTTTACATCTTCGCTTTTTTCGACACACAGAACGTTCGTAACCAACGAACCGAGTACAACACCAAGCAACATTTTAAATGTGATGCCTTGGCAGCGTCATGATTGTAACTAAGCGACCGTCGCGACCGCTTTGTATTGCTACAGAATCATCGTAGGACTACACCCGTGTCCATAAAGATGAATTACAGCTCGACAGATTTATTAGATTGCATTATTACACGTCATAATTGTTGTTTTTATACGTGAACGGTATATTTTTTTAAAGACACCTCCCGCATGAGGATTAATTCCCGTGTCGCGGGGACTTTACAATATTCAAATAACGGAGACACAGAACACCCAGACTCAGAACAACCATTTGTGGATTACACAAAGTTGTTGTCCCGTGTGGGGATCGAACCCACAACACTCGACAGCGCAGTAGAGAAACGACCACTTAAACAACTGCGCCATCCGTGCAGTCATATTGTATTTATGTTACACCTTGTTAGTGGTGAGAATTTGTATTGATATAATTATCGATATCATCAATATCGTCAGCCAATGGAAATTCACTGTTGGACATGCGCCTCCTCCTGCCTAATTGTATAAAAGGATAACAATGCTGCCTATTATCCTAGAACATCCTTCAGCTAGTTCCCTCAGCGTCCGCGGGAGGACATGGAGTGACGCTATTATTATTATGTCGACGCCACACGGCAATTTTATACGGGAATTTTTATCGATATATTATAATTATCGATATTGTGTCACGATATAATAACATCAATGGTTAAGCAATGCTTGCTGCGGCCGGTTATACTGGGTTAAACGTGTTTGACTCTGTGTTTAGATATGACTCCCTCCGTGTTTTCAAAGGTACGGAAAACGCCATTATTTTCAATGATTGTCCATGTTGTCTTAGTGTTGTTGTTAGTCTCAGGTATATGTATCTTACTATTAATGTCAGGTATCTCAGTGATCAAAACCATATTCCCTGCTGTAACAACTATAATAATATAACCCGGTCTCAGTCGGTATAGTGATAAGATTTACACTAACAATAATATATTTATTACTAGCTTTTGCCCGCGGCTCCACCCGTGTGAATGTCAGTTTTCAGCTTCATGAGAAATCCTGAAACAATCACAAATATAAAAAGCCCTAGAACTACTTTTACTTGAGGTCTCGTACTTTAACGGCGGCTACTAAAACAGGGATCAAAGTATCTTCACTTCTACTACACCGATTTTGATGAAACATACCGCAGTATTTAAGTAGGAATAGTACCTTTAAGACTGTAATAGTTTGACAAAAATCTACCAGCTGGTTTTTGCGTGAAGCTCGAACAAACAAATGTCGACGGATTTGGTTTCAGAAGCCCTTAATTAGTCGATTTGAGTAGATTTTTTTAAATAGTTTTCATTTACAAAATTTGACATTTAAATTTTTGTAATAATATAGAAAATAAGTATATTTTTAAAAAACAATGAAATAAACCACAGCTGAAGGCAATTCATTTTGTGTTCGTGACAACAACGACAACAATTGCCGGTCTTCTGTCTTGTGAAAATGTTTTAAGATCTCGCAAGTAGGTTCTAGCCTACTGTCTTCACTCGCTTTTTAACCGACTTCAAAATAAATAATAGTTTAAAGGACTAAAACAATACGCCTCATAAGAAAACTGAACTAAAAAATAAAAAATAATTTTACAATCAAAAGCGTGGGATGCTTTTTATGACTTTTACGTTTTCTTC
>WUAW01021168.1:0-13149 GCA_017165845.1 Thaumetopoea pityocampa
AGATACCAGAACATAAAATATAAAAAATAGTATTTTTTTTTTAATTTTGATTCGTCTATAATAAAAATATCTATAGAGATAAAATATCTGCTGTAAATATCTAAAAATAAAACGAAGCTAGAGCCAAAAAACCGTTGTAAAATTAAACAAAAATAGATTTTTAACCAGATAATGGATATATTTACCANGATAGAGATAAAATATCTGCTGTAAATATCTAAAAATAAAACGTTGCTAGAGCCAAAAAACCGTTGTAAAATTAAACAAAAATAGATTTTTAACCAGATAATGGATATATTTACCATAACTTACATCAGAATAGTATATTAAATAGTTATGTTTTCTTTGATTTTGCGACGATTTCTTGGCTCTGGTGAAAAGGTCGTGTTTTTGCTACTTACAGCAAATACGTTTCTATCAATATTTATGCTACCTTTAGATAAGTTGCTTCTTATTCAATTATTTCGTTCAATATTGAAATGTATCTAATATCTTTCTAGGATTTTACAATTTCTATATTTTAATTTGAAATGGACATTACTTATGTGGAATTTCAGTTGTAGATAATTGTAAAGATTTTATTTCCGATGTCACATTTATCCACTCGATATTAATATGTTCAAATTAATATTTGAGAGTTCGTGTTTTTACATATATTGTTGTTCCGTGCGACTTCAATGTGATTAAAAATTAGCTTTTAATTTTTTTTTATTACCATCTTCGATGTCATACTTACTAGCTTGACCCGTTTTGAATACTTTAGTGACGATAATGGGATGAATTATATTTTCAAACACATCGATTTATCCCTAAATTAGGATTCCCCGTATCTTGGGTACTAAACAAATATATAACTACATAGATAAATGCTAGTTCAAATATAGATAACACGGATATAAACATTCGTGCTCATCACACAGTTTGTCCCTACCAGGTTCAAACCCGGGACCATTCGGCACAAAAGCAAGATCACTACCACTGAACCAATCGATTATAATTCATTAATAGCCTTTATATGTGTAATTATTAATACACTTTCGGTTTCTGCTGTTTAAATTTGTTTAATTATCAAGTTATAAGAAGGCAATAACATATGAAGACATGCACACTCAATTCCAATTTATAGAGAATATGACTATATAGAACAAAAGAAAACAACAATTTTCGAGACTTTGGTCAAAACACCATTGTTCCAGTGCCATACAAAGTTAAACGCAATGGTCCCATCTGACTTTCCAGTTTCCTACTAAAATGTCCGCTTCTAATGAGAAGGGTGAAGCGCGGTGTAGCAGCCGCGCAAGCAATAGGCCTCATTAAAGGCGATAAAATAAAATTTTATAAATGGTTTCTTTATTTCCATTTTTCGGATACTTAGGTACTATACAGAATGTATGAGTATATAGGAAATAAAAACACATTCTTAAATAAATAACTTTATTATAAAATCTTAGTTATATCACGATAACACAAATCAGTCATATACCGCTGTGTAAAATGTATATAAACATAATTAACACGTTGACGCCGGCGTGACCCACCGGTGGGTCACGCTTGTCATGCGTTATATCAATATTTTTTTCTGTAAATTTTAAAATTTTGTTTCGTTTAGTTCCCCCATTTTCAAAAACGTCCACGCATTGGCTAGAAAGTATAATTTGGCGCTGCGCCGCCCCACGAATATCTGCGCCGGCGTCAACGTGTTTAATAAAATGAGGTCTCAATTTTAACCTGTAAGCATTTTGAATAATTTTTTGTTTATCTTAAAATGAGCTCTTAGTAACATATATACAAGATAGTGTGAGCTCACACACACGTATGTCTGCNTACATAACATAATTAACACGTTGACGCCGGCGTGACCCACCGGTGGGTCACGCTTGTCGTGCGTTATATCAATATTTTTTTCTGTAAATTTTAAAATTTTGTTTCGTTTAGTTCCCCCATTTTCAAAAACGTCCACGCATTGGCTAGAAAGTATAATTTGGCGCTGCGCCGCCCCACGAATATCTGCGCCGGCGTCAACGTGTTTAATAAAATGAGGACTCAATTTTAACCTGTAAGCATTTTGAATAATTTTATGTTTATCTTAAAATGAGCTCTTAGTAACATATATACAAGATAGTGTGAGCTCACACACACGTATGTCTGCCTACACGTGTGTATGTCTGTAAATGAACTATTATAGTAACTATTATTTATAGGACAAAAAATTATCCCATAATTTGCAACTTATTCCCTAGTACTTGTCAAAGATCATTATAAAAAGTTACATATTTTTTGAATGCAACAGCAAAATAACATTACGCNTAAAAAAATTATCCCATAATTTGCAACTTATTTCCTAGTACTTGTCAAAGATCATTATAAAAAGTTACATATTTTTTGAATGCAACAGCAAAATAACATTACGCAGGCTACATAGAGCTTTTTATTTTAATAACACATTTATATCTTAACATAGTCTTATTATGTACAGTATCTTAAAAAATGCTTATTGCCATGGCGCATTATTTTAATAGTCAGGTATATACATATATACAATCACGTCTTTTTCCTGGTCCTCTGACGGGTAATGGAACTCGGGTCTCCTGCGTGACCAGCGGAGATACTGACCACTATACTACCGGAGAATTGGGTTAGGCAGAGACCACTTCTTTCAACNTTGCCATGGCGCATTATTTTAATAGTCAGGTATATACATACATACAATCACGTCTTTTTCCCTGGTCCTCCGACGGGTAATCGAACTCGGGTCTCCCGCGTGACCAGCGGAGATACTGACCACTATACTACCGGAGAATTGGGTTAGGCAGAGACCACTTCTTTCAACTTACTACGAGCAAAGTGACTATCCGTGGCCCACTTTTCATTTAATAATCAGATACATATATATCCTTTTTTTACGCACAGAAAATGGCTGACCCATACCGTCGCGCCGAGGGCACAGCACGACGGTTATGTGAGGATTGCACCCACTAAAAACTGTGCGGCGTCCGCCTTGGCCCTTGCGCCCGAGCGCGGGAATCACGTGAGCAGTCATCCGCGGTATATACATATATCCTACCATTATGAGAATATTTGAAAAAAATCTCAACTTGGAAGTAGGTAATATTCGAACGTGTATGTGTATATTGTACGTTTATTAAAAGCAACAAAAATTAAAATATAGCTATATAAGGGCAATTTCCTGCACGAAACGAAAATTCACAATAACTTTAAAATTAAAAAATCCGTTGCAAAATTTAGGTTGAGAGAGTGAGGCTTTAAAACTTGAAATTCATCGCCGCTTGACGGAAAGAGCCAAGAATGGATGTTAAAGATAAATTAGCTCGCAGACGTTTTTGCGTTCGTAGTTGTGTATGTACATACAGTAATTAAAACCGGAATAAATCAGATTGCGCTAGCTNAATTCCACGAAACGAAAATTCACAATAACTTTAAAATTAAAAAATCCGTTGCAAAATTTAGGTTGAGAGAGTGAGGCTTTAAAACTTGAAATTCATCGCCGCTTGACGGAAAGAGCCAAGAATGGATGTTAAAGATAAATTAGCTCGCAAACGTTTTTGCGTTCGTAGTTGTGTATGTACATACAGTAATTAAAACCGGAATAAATCAGATTGCGCTAGCTACCACGTGCCTCGCACTCTAGCATCAGTCGCTTATAAGTAGCGTCAGTAGTTATGGAAGAATTTATTTATTTATTTTTATAAAGACAACTCCCGCATTAGGATGAATTCCTGTGTCGCGGGGTCAAGTCAACACAAAGTTGTTGTCCCGTGTGAGGATTGCACCCACAACACTCGACAGCGCAGTGTACGTTTCAACCACTGCGCCATGCGTGCAGTCTAAGTTATACATATTAAATTATGTACAATATGTATAACGAAAAACATAAAAAATATTTGTTTATCTGCTGACTGTACATTACTACAAACGCAAAAACGTAGCTAGCGCAAACTGGTTTATTACGGTTTTAGTCGCTGTGTATACAAAAATCCATATCCAAAAGTGATATCCAAAAATTTACATTTTACCCTCGCACTACGATAAAATAAATGTAAATAATTACAAGTTACCCCCAATAGGCTATAAAACTACAGTTTCAGTAGACTACGAAGGTAGGCCGTTGGGGCCTCAAGGTGTTGGAGGGGCGGCCACGAACTGGAAAGCGAAGCGTGGGCAGGCCTTACACAAGATGGACTGATGACCTGGTTAGGGTTGCGGGAAGCCGCTGGATGAGGGCAGTGCAAGACCGATCTTTCTGGAAATCCTTGGGGGGAGGCCTTGAGGTTCAGCAGTGGACGTCTTTGGGCTGAGATGATGATGATGACGAAGGTAAACTTTAACCCTTTTAAATAAACAACTTGTGGCCGCTTTTACCAGAAAGCAGCATGATTTATTTTATTTTGCAATATAGAAAAAAAAAACTGCTTTTATTTGGACGCGGGTTGACAATATTTACAATCAACGCTTTACATTTATTATAATAGAATATTCTCACTTGATCTAAACCCTGGAGAGATACAATTGGATAAGGACGAAGCTAGCCTCTGCGTGGGACTGGCCGTCACTAAGAAGTCATCGTCTTCAGTATCCAATTTTCTTTTCATGCTGGTATATTGAGTCTCATCGTCACCTTCCTTCAGCCAGTCTTTGTAGTCGATGCATAGGGGCCAAATTTTTTTACCGGACCTGGAAACACGAAACTTTTGATATAAACTCAGAACATTTGTTTTTTTTAAGTGTAAACTGTAATTGGATCAACTTTATACGTATGATTTCATCGAGGCTTTACTAATATGATTCTGTTTTATACTAGCTGCTGTCTACGCGGGAACTCGTTGTGGGAAATTTGAAAAGCACCATTAAAATAAACGTCAAACACTTTAAATTTTGCTCTAAATTTCTATAGTTTTACAATTTTTACTACGGAACCCTAAATGTTTCCAAAATACTATTTTTTTTTTAAGTCTTCTATCTGCTAATAAAAGTCCCGTCAAAATTGGTTCGGCTATTTCGGAGATTAGCCCAGACTAATAAACCTTTTTAAAAACGTCTGGGATTTGGTTATGTGAAAATAAAAGATAGTCTGTGGGGCGACCTACTTCATTAGATAGTTTCATGCACCACAGGTGGCGCAGCTCTTTAGTGACGACATTGACATAAAAGTTTGAATCACGCTAACGAATTTTGATAACGAACTAGGGTATAGATAACGTCCCGACCTCAACCGTCGGGGCAGTGGCAGACCGCGCCAGACATAACTCCCGTCGGGAGATCTTCCCTTTTCCGATACTGCCACTCCTGCTACACTTCGATCCTATAGCCGGTGACGTAATCATCAACGTCATCATGGGTTTTCATTTCGCCATAATTGGTGACTTCTGCACTGAACATTAAACAGCCTTCTGAAAGTCATACTAAATCACCATGCTATCGCCACCAAAACTGTTACCCTCAATCACAAAAAAATTCAATAATCCATCAACAGCAGTCCACAACAAGTCAGCCTCGTCAGGACCATACACAGCCTTCACACATCTGGTTCTTCGGTACGACTCTCAATCGACTCAGTGGACCAACAATTCATCGCAGTACACGGCTGGACTCACCGCAGTCTCATCCGGCGTGGCGGTCTCTGCACATTTGGACTAACTCACTCAGTCTTGACTCACCGTAGACTCAGAGCATCTGCGCCTAAGTTTCGACTCACCGTAGACTAGTACGCATATCCTGGCACTTGCAAATTCTATTCATGACGCAACAATTCAACATGGATTCAAGACTACAGAAACTATCGACCTCCGGTCTAAACGGGGCAGAGATGTTGCGACCTACGTCGCTACATAGTACTAGGCATCCTCAACAGATGGCGCAGCTCTTGAGTGACAAAACTAACATAAAAGTCTGAATCACGCTAAGTTTGATAGCGATATACGGTATATACGTATACTGTATAATAACGTCCCGTCCCGCTAGACAACTCGGAATTTATTACGAAATCACAAATAGACGCTCCAATTTAAATTATTTGTATAGACAAGCGACTCCCCCCGGTTTCGCGCAGATGCAATTTACTAGTCTGGCGTCATTTGGGTCTAAAAACACCAAACAGTTGAAAATCTATGATCGCATTATATATAAGTACTATTATCCTAACTATACATTTTTTATTTAAATTTAAAGTCAAATATAATTCGGATGACGACAACTGGTCATCTTACCTGCCCCACAGCCACACCTTTTGCAAAATCAGTAGACCCTGACTTCGTCATGGTGGTGGTGTAAATAAATATGCGAGGTGACTTTTGAAAGTGACTTACTTGGGTAAACTGTAAGGGTCGTACGGGAACCACTCGTCGTAGAGTTGCACCGTTTCGGTCTGCAGCGAGTTGCGCGCGTTCTTCTCTATGATCGGCTGGCAGTAGACGACCTGTTGGGCGCGCGTCACCGACGAGAACGCGCGTATCACCTGCGGCGGACACGTGCGCAGCGGGTTTAGCGGACTCATCACCAGCCGCGGAAGGTTCAGTGACTCGACGAAGTTCACGTCTGTGAAGATAGATGGAATAATAATGATAATATTCTGGACACTTTCACACACATTGATCGAATCCCAAATCTAGGATTCCCTTTATCTTGGGTATTAGACAGATTATATATACTTATATAGATAAACGTGTCCATGACTCGGTTACAAACATTTGTGCTCATCACATAAAGTTTGTCTCTACCAGGACTCGAACCCGGGATTCAATGGCATAGAAAGCAGGGTCACTACCACTGTACCAATTTAGTTGCCAAATACGAATACGAAAGAATGAAAATTTGTTTACTAAAATAGGACCATTTTAATAGGCCACATTTGACACCTGCCAATTTATATGTGTAGAAAGGGTTATTAGTCAAAATGAATTGTAAAATTGTATTCATTTTCATTATCAAAATAAATATATATTTAATAGCTAAAAAAGTCCAATCGTGCCATTTTAACTATGAAAAAAATTAATAATATTGTGCGGCCGCCACTGCAAGGTTATTTTCACCAAGTGTCAAATGACGCTTTAAAATTGCCCTACTTTATCTATACAATTTTGTTAAATATCAAATTTTCAAAAATAATATTATGATATTTATAAACAAACTACTCAGATCGACTAATTAAGGACTTCTAAAACCGAATCCGTCGATGTTTGTTTGTTTGTTCGGGCTTCACGTAAAAACAAACGGGTAGATTTTGATTAAACTGTTACAGTTTTAAAGGGCTTAATTAATGCGGCATGTTTCATCCCAATCGGCCCAGTAGAATTGAAGATACAGCTTGATCCCTGTTTTAGTAGTCGTTGCTTAGGTGCGAGAGGTCAAGTAAAAGTGGTTATAGTTTTTATATAAATCTCTGATTGTGTCGGGATTTCCCATGTTGCGGAAAACAGATATTCATGCGGGCGGAGCCGCGGACAAAAGCTATTAAGTATATAGTTAGCTTTAATTCTTTGCTGTATTGCCAGATTCCCTTGACAGATGGCGTTATTATACTTTTTTTACAAGTTGAAATGTGACTGATCGCGCGCACCACACCGAGGGCATGAATACGACGTGATGTGCGGCCCTCACCTACTAAAAGTACTCAAGTGTCCTTCTAGGTGCCCGTACACCGCACCATGAGATTCGCGCCTAGCATATATTATCAGTGTATGGTACAATGGTGGTGTAGTGGTTATAGACACGACTTCCCATCGAAATCCAACGCATACATAATATAATACCCACTGAGATGAAACTAAATGTGCATTGGTGCTCCAATGGTGCCAGACATGACTTGCAAACAAAAGCTCGTAGGTTCGATCCCGGTCCCGTATCACTGAGTTATTTCTAATTCATGTGTGGTCTACATTGTAGACACAAATGTAATCAACAGAGAAGGAAAACTTAGTGAGGAAAGCTGGATACCCATATGGGTGTGTGAAGTCTACCAATCCGCACCGTACTAGGCCAGCGTGGTAGATTACGGCCTAATCCCCCTCTTGATCAGGGGAGGTCCACGCCCCTGTAGTGGGGAAGAATATGGACTGAGGATGATGACGGTTGACGTTACTTTACCAGGGTCTTATTTACAATATATTATTGTATATTAAATAAATATATGATTTTTTTTGTTGTCTGCTCTTGGAATCACAACTCTGCTAAATTTCAAAGTTATCGGACCAGTTATTGATAAATGAAGAAGAACATACAGGCAACCAGAAACCGGTCAGTTCAGTGGTTGAGGAGTAAAAAGTTAACAGACAGACAAACATACTTTTACATTTATTTATATTAGTGTGGAATACTCACATTCTTTATTCATGAACAGCAAATGATGTTTGAACGCGACCAAATAAAATATAGCATGACATATCGCATTGAACGCGCCGTGGGCTTTGGGATTATCAGTGGCTGCCGCCGAGTCCTGGGCTGCTGTCACATACGCATGACACCACTCCGTCATACTCTTCAAATACTGGATCAGCCTCGAATTCGGGACCCTGACAGATCTGGCCAGAAGGCCAGCGAGATGGCTGGCAGCTGTTCTTCTAGTGGTTAAGGCACCGGGTCCGAAGTCCTGCAGTCCTGCTGCTACCATCCAAAGGTTTGATAGTACGCGATCAGCGCACTGTTGGTTGATTGATATAGTGTACAGAAGCAGGAACTGCACATGTCTGAAATAATTATGAGAGTTCAGTTTTAACAGTCTAGTTAGTCTGTTATAGTTGACAGTTGGCAAAGGATAGTTTATACAAGCATAAATATAATTATAAGTCAAAGCATAAAATTATATGTTAATATAAGCATATAAAAATCCTTGGAGCTTGTGACGACCTACTCAGTTGTAGATGTGTTAGATAAGTTATGACCAATGATCAAGGCGTTGATTACGTTGGGATGTCACCAGAAAAGGAAATATTCTTATTTAATTTATAATTTTAAAATAATATATGTATTTTTTGCGACTTGTAGTCATTGTTTAAAAACTTTTTCTCTGAGGTTTGGATAAAATCCTTGGCATTTTTTTTCTTCAGACCATAGAAGTTCGGGTAGCAATTATTACGCGGGTAAGCGTAGAACAGCGCAAAAGGAGGATTATTGGACATACCGATATGGTGAGGTATAGGGGCGTAGCTACTACCGTATCAAAGATACGGGGCCCCCCGGTACATGGGCCCCGAACCCGTGTGAGCAAAAATTCGTAAAATGTTATTTACAATCTCACTAACTCTTTGACCGTACACTAAGCTATACGGGAAAAGATAAACATATCATACACGATCATATATGGATTCATTCACAATCATCTATTACTATTATAAAATTGTTAAATGTCATATTTCCAAAAATCAAAGATATTTAAAAACAATCGGGATGCTTTCCAAGCATGTATCCATGTTGTAAATACACAACTTACTTAGTTCCGTGAGTAGGTAACACGTGTTTCTCGAACACATTGCACAATACGTTAAGTATTGGATCCCTCTCGTCTTCTAACCACTTCAGTACTTCGAGCATGCAGTAGTCCAGGGTCAAAGAGATGTCATCCAGGGGGTCCATCTCCATCTCGAACAACATGTCGCTCTTTTCTTTTTCTACTATATCAGAGTCCATTATTATCATTCTGAAAAATATTTGTAATGATTGACTAAGATATAATTAAGTACATTCGTTCTGTGAAAACTCGTGCAAATATACCATTATCGGGTACATATGCACCTGGAGTTAACGGCAATTTTAAATGTTAATTTTAAACAATAGATAGAGTAATTTACATACACACACTCACGCCAACATCCCATAAGGGTACGTTGGCGTACGCAAATTTTATTTAATTTAATCTAATCTTCACATTTTTGTCGAGTTTTGGGAATATGGTAGAAATGTAGCTACAGGGGGGTCCACCGGAACCAGCTAAATTTTGAAAGTGGTCTATGAAAAAAGTCTGGGAACCTCTGGTTTAGGTGAAGCGTCTATAGTTGAGCGACTAAAGGTGCTGTTTGCAGCGAAAGGGTCAAGAAGCTGGTGTGTGTATTTGCTTTTGTGAATTAGAGACAGACTATCGTTTAAAATAGCGAAACAACGAAAACTTGAAGTTGAAAACCAGATAAAAACTCAGGTTATATACGAAGAAGGCAAGATCCAGGCAGAGACTGCCAAATTATTAAAATGTTCTTGGTGAGCTTTGCGACCTGTATACCGAAGCTGGATCTCATGCAAACAAAGTATGAACGAGTCGAAAACGTTGGACAGAAAACTTATCCGCGACTTAAAGACAGCAAAAAACTTCTTTAGAGCTCGCTGTTGCTTTATGAGAGGACATCGGGAAACCAATTAATCCTAGAACGACAAGAAGACTCGTAAAGTAGGCCTGAAAGGCTGCAAAGCCAGAAAAAAGCCACGGCTCTCTGCCAACAAAAAGAAGCGATTAGAATGGGCTCTCAAATACCAACATTTTTTGCACCAAATATGTGTAATCCGGTAAATTATCAGGTGCCTAATACTTTTGATCAAGGCTGTATATAAACTAATATAACTTTTATTTTTGTATGTCGATTAGAGAAAATAAAATTTGGAAAAAGAATTTTAATATATTTTTTACTATCAAGATATTTTTCAGTATAAATTATTGTTCAGTATCGAGTTTTAAGAAGTATGATTTAATTTAGATTTAGAGAATTTTCTTTTATTCATTTCTTTACTTTGAGATTTTGCCAATTGGAGACTTGTTTTTATTGAAAACTTATTGGCGCAGTGGTAATGTTACCGTACCGTACACGGTAGTACTACCGTGTCCTTGGTTCGAATAAACTGGTACGGGCAAAGTTTGGGTTATAAGAATCAATGTTTGTAACTGAGTCACGGATATTTATTTATATATGTATTGGCTTTATCTAAATATGTACATACATCGTAATATAAACCAAGACAAAAAATCTTATTTAAGAATAAATTAATGTGTGTTTGTCGACAATATAATAAATATTGTTATAATCTTTGTATAGAGACACTAAATCGACATAGAAAAGTACATAAATAGCCACTCATGATCAAAAGGTTGTGGGTTCAATCCTGGTCTCATACCGCTGGGTTATTTCAAATGTATTCAATGGAGGTGGAAAACTTAATGAGGAAACTTGCATGGGTTTGTAGTCTACCAATTGGCGCTGGACCAGTGTGTTAGACTATACCCCAATCCCCATCTTAATCATGGGGAAGATTGTGGCCTTCTAATAATATAAACGTGGATGTATATGGACTGGGGATGATGAATTAACAATGGGGCGGTCTNTAACTTGCATGGGTTTGTAGTCTACCAATTGGCGCTGGACCAGTGTGTTAGACTATACCCCAATCCCCATCTTAATCATGGGGAAGTTTGTGGCCTTCTAATAATATAAACGTGGATGTATATGGACTGGGGATGATGAATTAACAATGGGGCGGTCTATGGCCCCGCCAACCAGCACCTGTCTGGTTAGAAGGATAAAAATCTTTTTTTTTGTGATATTCATCAAACGAGAGCTTAAGTTTTAAACTTACCTGGTTATGATGGTAGCCATGAGCTGCTCCTTGAGCGAGGGGATGTATTTGCTGATCCAAATTAAATTGTGAATATAGGATCTATTAATGTTGCATCCTAATTTATGATAAGGAAAATGTTGCGTTATTGTTTCTAATAAAAGATCGCTGGTCCTGGAAAGGAAATACGTAATTATTATGACATTAATATTAATTGATAGAAGAGTTTATTAATTAGAATAAAAATCACCATTCAAAAAAATTCACCAAGTGGGAATATTTGACCATATCTATTTACTATAAAATATATTATTATACTTATTATATATTATATTTATTATACTTTTTATAGTAAAATTGTTAAATGTCAAATTTTGTAAATCAAATATATCTAAACTAATCTAAACTGCTCAGATCGGCTAATTAAGGGCTTTTGAAGCCAAATCTATCCATATGTTTTTTTCGCTTCAGGCAAAAAACCAGCGGATAGATTTTGGTCAAACTGTTACAGTCTCAAAGGTACTCTTCCGACTTAAATACTGCGGTTCTTTCATTAGATACTCAATTATCTAGATTTATTATTAAACTAGTGGTAGTAACACCTGAAAATATATATTTTCAATAGAAATTTCGAGATACACTTACATAGGCATAATAGCGATAATTTGTGCAATAACTATGTGGATATTAGACCAATTTCGCACTGCATCATCTGGTGGAGTATCTTCCCAAGTTTCAATATCAGCTGCAAAATAATAAAAAGATAAATGTTTCATTTAACTTCTTGTGAATACTACAAATGATACATTATGATGATTTTGTGCAATGTAGTCTTGTCTCTTGATGTGAGGCATATAAGGCAATCAAGTATTTGAAATTGAAAGGTGACCTAATTCTTATCTAGGGACAGCAGAGAAGGGTGGTATCCTAGTATTATTTGTATCGTACCAATGGCGACAAGTTTGCTTCTCGCTGAATGATCATAATACCTGTACTGATTCTGTCGCCTGTGTTGTGCTTCAGGGGATGGACCTATTTGTTCCAAATTCTGTGGTGCCCATCGGAGGCAAGTTGGGGGCCATGATTTGGTTGTTCTTGCAAAACGGCATTGCATCGAATACGCTATGGAATGCTACCTGGGCCAATGCGACGACAAATCAGGATTTAAAAACCAGCACTTATAGAAAGGAGTATAACTTTTCCGCTAGATCCTTCAAAAGAGCTATTCCATAGATTAGATCTGTGGAAATTTGCGTACGCCAACGTAGACCCCCGTCGAGTCTCCCGTGGACCCCTGGGGGTCCACCTGGACCACTTTGGGAATTAAGGATCTAGTTCGACTTTAGATGACGGGGCAAGGGCTCTGGCGATCAATCTGGATGTAGCTAAGGCCTTCGATCGGGTTTGGCACACAGTGCTTCCTTCAAAGCTTCTTCCTATGGGCTTTCTGAGAAATTATGCAATTGGATTACCAGTTTCCTCACGGAGCGAAACATTAAAATTATAGATGACGGTGCACCGTAGTATGCATACTCAGACCCCAAGCTGGTGAATTCCTGAGTTCCCCAAGGCTGCAAGCACGCAACTTTCGACTACCGTTTT
>WUAW01021171.1:246-13927 GCA_017165845.1 Thaumetopoea pityocampa
AGCAGCATTCTATTCTTATACCCTTTCTATCATTCAAGTATTTGTCCCATTGTCCCGTACATCCTGTATAAGTTGTTACTTAAGCGCGGCATATCACGCGAAACGGAAACGTGACGGTATCTTGCAACTTGAGAGGGCGTGTTCATGCATACTTAATGAGAATTTACCATCGGAGTGCCGCGAGCCAGATCAATTTATTGAGGTACGCCATCGCGCTGTTGTCTCGGAAATATTTTTATCTACTCCAGCGTGGTAATGTTCTAGTTATGAAATTGTTAGCTGCTACGAATTGTTTGTTTGTTTTGTTGTATGATTCCGGCATAATAGCGTCATTCCGACTATTCCTGTGTCATCCACAGGAACAGTCGGATTACCAGGATAATGGATGATTGGCAGCAGCGTTATTCTGTTATTCAATCAAAATCCACTGCGGTCTCCGAGACGCCTGCCAGGCGTACAGATTATGGCAAATCCATCCTTTTCATGGAGGAACTCTACATCCAGCAATGGACTTCCAGGGGCTAACGAATCGTTATCCTTTTATCTAGTTAAAAAGTCTACTAATTTAGTATTCTATAAGGTAAATAATTTTATTTCGATCAGTGAGGATATACGAGGTAATAACAAAGCTGTTACATTGACTGATGTTTGAACAGAATTTTTCATTGAACAAATCAACCTTTTCGGTACATCTCTATTTTTTATTTCGCCGAATACTGGCTACCATAAAATATTAATCTGCTAATGATCAAAGACATTTATTACCTACTAGCTGTGCCCGCGACTCCGTCTGCGTGGGCATTCGGTAACAGCGAAATTATATATAAATAATTTTCTCCGATCTTAATAAGAATGAAAAGTTAATAATAGATAGATGAAACAAACACCAAATATTAGAGGAAGCTTTCCATAATACAACAGTAACAGCATTCAAATCGGTTTAGCCGTTTTGAAATTAGCGTGCACAAACGCACAGACAAACCGAAAAACAGAGACAATATTTCTAAAAACTATATTTTTGGCTCCGGTAACATAGGTACAATCTGTATGGTTGGTTTTTTTGAAAAAATATTCAATGTACAGACACGGCTCGTTTACGATTTTATTGTATGTATAGACAGTCACAACCTAAATTTCTAACACAGGAAACGAATAGATCACAATGCACTTTCATCAATGTGGATTGAATGTGACGGGGCGTGTGTGTCCGAAGCAAGCGACACTGCATCAAAGGACTATACGTCATGCCAGCGAACCGCATAGAACAATACCGTAACATGGAGCCGAATCCATTTGCCAAATCCCCTAGTTTCGGATACCTATAAATATAGTATCTCAAATATACATACATATATACATACATACAAGCACGCCTTTTCCTAGTTCTCCGGCGAGGTATCGAATCTTAGTCTCCCGCGTGATCGACGGGAATACTGACCATCATACCACCGAAGGGTTGAGGTGACCACTTCTTTCCACTTGCTACGATAGTTTCGTGTAGCAAAGTGGCTATCTGTGGCTTACATTTTTGTCTCCGCGGGAAACAAGACTTGTCGGGTGGCGAACCACGATGCCGCCATTTTATAAGGTTCAAGAGTGTTAAATTCCCTCATTGCGTTCCCACGGAAAACGGGCAAAGTAGGAAAGGTGTATTGAGCAAAGAACATCGAATTTGAGAAAAGGACTATTCCTATAGACTTACAGGATAGTTCCTATAGGATACTACTATCTCAGAAGGAGTAAGAAGAGACAGTAGTAAATCGGAGGGGCGGGGTCGCTTACCCGTATACTTAAGTCGATTTACCGGAGAGGCTAAAAGACTAACTACTCCCTGATCATAAATATATGTTCATTTCGAATAAAGAACTTTTTGAATATATACATATATTTTTTTTATTTCGCACCTTTTGTAAGTAAACTTTTATTATTAATTCTACTTAAAAAAGCCTACCACTTTAGTATTCTATTATGTAAAAAATTTTGCTTCATTGATTTAATCATTGAACAAATCAACCTTTTTGAAACGTCTCCCGCTTGAATGACGGTTTTCCGCTGCATAAGAAATCCCGACACAATTATACATTTATATAATATAATATATATTATATATATAATATAATATATATATAATATAATATATAAGGTCACTTTTAATTGACCTCTTGTACCTTAAAGGCGGCTACTAAAATAAGGAACGAGCTGTATCTTCAATTCTATTGGACCGATTTTGATGAAACATGGCACAGTTTTTAAATGAGAATAGTACCTTTAAAACTGTAACAGTTTAACCAAAATCTAGGCGCTGATTTTTGCGTGAAGTTCAAACAAACAAACAAATATCGATGGATTTTAGTTTCAGAAGCCCTAATTAGTCGAAAATTTGAAATTTAACATTTTTATAATAGTATAGATAGATAAATAGTTCTAGCCTGGGTGCAGGCATTATCATTGGCAACTGTGTAATTTTTTTATGATGTCTTTCTTAATACAATATGATAATGTAAACGTACAGTCAGATGCATATTTAACAAATAGCGGGAGTCTATTCATTCAGTTTACATTGCAACTAGCCGGACGGGCTTGCTCGCCTTTAAATTATTTATAAGCTGATTTCGGAGCGCCGCGTGGCATCTATTTCGTGTTTACATAGTATAAATGGTGAGCTAAAACTGGAATATTCTTACACACAATATAATGTCATCATCATCATCATCACCTACTGCTGAATATAGGCTTTCTCCTTAAATCCTATATCCAGCCTAACCCCCCTCCTGATCAGGAGAATCCGTGCCCCTGTAGTAGCGACGATATGGACTGAGGATGATGATGATGATTATGTAAATATTTTAAAAAGTTAAACTAACCCCAATTTACGACTATTATTGATTTGAGTACTAAACAACGATATATCTACTTATATACATAGGTAAATACTGCTACATATATAGATAAACATTCATGACCCAGGTACAAACATTCGTACTCTTCACACAGTTTGTCCCTACCAGGATCGAACCCGAGACCAATTGGTATAGAAAGAAGGGTCACTGCCATTGAACCAATATATACCGATATATGCCGTCAAAATATATGTGACGGATTTACACTCTAATGCCAGGTTACATTATATTGATATTTTATATATTTATTTATATATTATATTACTTTTATATATTATTATATTTTATTTATATATTATATTGATATTATATACTAACTCATTCATACATTCGTTGCCTATTAATCGTTGTTTACAGTACGTCACAAGACAGCGGTTCCAAAACTTTCACTCGCTTGAATAAAATAAACGTATCATCCGCATCCGCACCTATTCGTTGCCCTCAGTGTAAGTGTGTCTCGGTAGTCAAATTGACGAACGGCTTCACTGCGTGGAATTGTTAACACTATGATACAATGCTAATTGTCAGTTGCTGTAAAGACATTCACTGAAACATCAGTTTGACGAAGTCGATGGCTGCTTAGTCGGAACAAGCAAGCAACGGATGTATGGAGCCCTGGCTTTCAAACTAGTTTTAAAATATTTACCAATCTCTGCGTACTCTTGTTTTCCCATTCATCACATCTTTACATGAGATTTTTGAATAAAATGACGAGTCTTTTTGGAATATTAAATCATTCCGAACGTTTTTAACCACCCGCTTTTTTTTTCGCTAGACTAATGTTCTGACAAGTAACAATTTCTATACTTACAAACGAGAATAATCCAATAATACAGGGTGTATGAGAAGCGGTGCTCGGTGCACAATGGAGAAGTTTTCGCTACGTGTCGTGAGAACAAAACCCATCTATTAGCCAGCCAAGGTTTCATTCGGCCACAATAATCGACGGACATGATTAATCGCCCGTTATTTGGATGTACCTACATAAAAATTATTTTATAGGTAATGGTATGGCAGCGGATAAAGTGGAAATTTGATGGGGAGGGCAATAGCGGGCCGGTAACGAACCGTGACGCGGCGCGAGGGGACTCCGTTCCCCGCGACTGCGACGCTTAAAACGTTTCAAAGAAATAGGAAATGGATGACACCAAGCGCCGGTGTGTTCAATTTTTCAGCTTTGAATTTTAAAAGTGACACTTTGTTAGGCGCATCGACAGTAAAATTTCAAAATCGAATTTCAGTTCAGCGGTTTTTTAGGCCACCTCTATAAAAGAAAATTTACCATAATTTTTGACATTGATTGACATTTTCAAATCAACAGTAGTTTTTTCTTGAATTGCAGCAATGGTCATCATCCTTAATCTATATTCGTCTCCACTATAGGGGCCAGGAGCTTCCCTAATCAGCACGTGGATTAGGCCGTAATCTACCATGCTAGCCTGGTGCGGATTTGTAGACTTCATACACCCATGTTAAAATGCTGTTTCTTCACGAAGTTTTCCTTCTGCGTTAAGTACATTGGTGTCTACAATGTAAACCGTATATAAAATAGAAATAACTCAGTGTTCCGGAACCGGGAATAAACCCGCAATCTTTCGACGGTGAGTCGTGTCTATAGCCACTACTTTACACCACAAATAATAATTGCAGCAATAATATTGAATAATAAAATGGAATAATATTTACCTACCCAGTTCTGGTATAGCCGTCAGTGGATTGTCATGCTATTAATAGGAAGAGATTGGACAACGCTATTTCAAACCAGCGTCATGTGAGCTATCATAAAAAAATTAATACATAATACCGCCTCCATAATGCAAACAAATTCGAACATCCGCCGTAATGGCGGTAGGATGAGTATTTCTTTATGAAATGCGAACGTTCCCCACTTTGCTTAAGTGTCCATGTAATGTAACTCTGGCTCCACCGAGCGTCCCACTTGGGCCTGTTAAATGTCATTGACTCACTCAGCAGTACTTGTGACAGATAAAGGCGTGAATGCACGCGACTAATTATTGCGCAACATGAGATTGCGAGTTACGTGACAAGCGACACGCTCGTAACGGGGTTACTGCGAATCAATACATGCATACATACACTCACGCCGATATCCCATAAGGGTAGACAGAGACCATAGTATATAATACATACGTACTATGTGCATACATACATTCACGCCTCTTTCCCATTGGGGTAGACAGAGACCACTTCTTTCCAGCTGCTACGATCGTTCAATATAGAAAAGTGGCTATCCGCAGCCCACATTTCGCCCACGCGGGCAACGAGACGTGTCAGGTGGCGAACTACGACGCCGCCAATTTATAAGGTTCAAAAACGTAAAAGTTCCTTATTGCGTTCCCACGGCTTAGTGGAGAGGAAAGGAAAGAAGATGAGGTAGGAAGGGATGTATTTAGCAAGAAATATGGAATATATATTTATGTAGTAAGTACTAATACTAATAGTGTAAACGTTTATTTAGCTCTAAATCGTCTAATGTTATACCTTAATCTGACTGTAAAAGCTGTTAGTTTTCCATTATATAATAAAGTTTAAATTTTATTAATAATATTTATATACACTCGCCTCACTATTTTAAGGGACTGAGCACACTGCATAGCATAATAGACCTATTCAGCCTTACACATTTTTACATAATTAATCTATACTGTTATAAAATTGTTAAATGTCAAATTTTCAAAAATCAATGATAATTAAAAACAAACTACTCAGGTCGACTAATTGAGAGCATCTGAAACCAGATCCGTCGATGTTTGTTTGTGTGTTCGAGCTTCTCGTAAAAACCAGCTGACAGATTTTGGTCAAACTATTACAATCTTAAAGGTGCTATTCCAACTTAAATATTGCAGCATGTTTTATCAAAATCGGTCTAGTAGAATTGAAGATACAGCTTGATTCCTGTTTTAGTAGCCACCGTTAAGGTACGAGAGATCAAATAAAAGTGATTTTTAGGCTTTTTATATAAATCTATGATTGTGTTGGGATTTCCCATGTAGCGGAAAACCGTCATTCATACGGGTGGAGTCGCGGGCAAAAGTTAGTGTCTATTAAAGCTACTATGAGAGCACAGTAATAGTGTAATAGAGCCTAGTGGTAGTAGCCTCTGGCATTTTGAAATCATATTTGTATTAATAATCAATTATTATTTGCTTTAAACGGTTATTTGGAGACAAGATTTAACACATACCAATCGACATCCAAGACTTCAGATTCCTCCTTACTTCCTGACATCCCTCTGAAAACTTGTTAACTAGAAAGGAAAAATATTAATAGTTTTACTGGTGATCCCATAAAATATTTACAGTGCCATCAAATACAGTAACAACCAAAAATTATTTAAACGTGTTTCTCTTCCTCCCAACATACTTTTTTTTTATTTGAAACCTTTCATCTTTTCATCCTAAATATGTTCATTTTTTAAAATATGAAATCCCCCAAAGGACATTTTAGTAATATTCACCAAGAAAGGAACACATTATCAAAGCCGAACGGTCGGTCGAGCCGGGATGGCTCTGAGAGTTGAGACGTCCGCGAAGATTGTCCGTCCCTCTTTATTATTTGTGACACAAAGGGAGCCGCTGTCAAATCCCCACTTTGGAATAAACTACCATAGACCTCGCCGATTTCGAAATTCAAAGTCGATTTGATTTTTATCGCATTTTTTTTATTTGTGGCAAAGTTAATGGTGTATTACGACGTATTAATTGGATTGTATTATCTGTATAAAGTTTATTTCTTTAGCTTACTCTCTTTTACTAGCTTTTGCCCGCGGCTCTGCGCGCGTGAATGTCGGTTTTCTGCCACATGAGAAATCCCGAAACAAACATGGATTTATATAAAAAAAACCTAAGAACCAGTTTTACTTGAGCTCTCGTACCTTAACAGCGGCCACTTAAACAGGAATCAAGCTGTATCTTCAATTCTAGTCCAGCAGAATTGAAGATACAGCTTGATGCCTGCTTTAGTAACAGCTGTTAAAGATCGAGAGGTCAAGTAAAAGTGGTTCTAAGCTTTTTATATAAATCTACGATTGTTTCGAAATTTCCCATATAGCTGAAAACTAACATTCATGCAGGCAAAGCCGCGGTCAAAAACTAGTATATTATATAACTGTATTTCGTAAATGAAATGGAGAAGAATACACCTACCATACATAGTACATACACGCCTGACATAGTCAAGCTTTTTTTTATAATCATCCAGCCTATGTACTAGTGATATCACACATATAAAATACACGACTAAATAGGCTTAAAGGTTTAAAAACTAAAGGCCTTATACTACCCCTTATTTAGTAGTGGTGTAAATATTATTTTATCGTCCTCCTATTCAATGTTGTCAAAGGCCTTTAATGCTGGCTACTTCAGGCTACTGTGTGGTAGGTCTAATTATATTATTGACCTAACCTGGGGACCAACCGATACTACGATTTTCATTTCGGATTAATTGTCACAGCGATGTTTAATAAATACTTCGTACATCCTATGATGTTTAAGATGTAAATTTGAGAATAATTTGTTTTTATTTGATTTTAATGTTAAATTATTCCAATAGCCCCTCAACTGTTGACCNNNNGACGTAATGCGATGTTTAATTTAGCCGTGTAACTGTATCTTTCCTGCTCTTACTTGCACAAAGTATAGGGAGATGAACAAGGATGGTATATAGTCACGTGACATCAAAGCACCGATACCGCCAATTTGCGCAACATGGCCGCACAGTTGAGACACAGCTGTAGCTGGGGGGGTAATTTGATATTGCACGCGCATAGGTAGAGTGTGGGAATATTTTTTATTTATTAACTAGCTGATGACTCGCGACTTCGTCTGCATGGTTTAGTATATTAATAATATATTCAATTTAGAGAACAAAAAAAATTAAAAGTAAAAATATACTCTGACAAAACTTCTTTATATATAATATCTATTTAATATAGAACAGTTTTTCTTCCAACACTACAATAAAAATAGGCATCGTTGAACGCGTAGTGCTTATAAAAATCATAGTTTCGTAAAACTAATTTTTATAGATTAGGGCCAAATGTCTAAGAAAAGCACCTAAAAACAACTTGTTTCAAAAAGGTCAATTTCGTAGCACCCTTAATCGACGAAAGTGTATGAAAAAATGTATGAATGTGTATGAAGCGAGAGAGGTGTGTCGGGATCGTAGTATGCGGCGAACTATGGTCTCTGCCTACCCTTATGGGATATCGGCGTGAGTGTATGTATGTAAAACAAAAAAAAAATCAGTGAGAGTTAAGAGAGTAAGCTTCCCTTAGATAAGCTCAAGATGAGCAGGAAACAGGAAGATGGAAATGATAAGATTCTGTCAAGCGAACTCGAAGCCCCTGCGGCTATCGAAGGTAGTCCCTTACCCCCCAACCAGTTTCTGAGTAACGTCGACCCTTAAAGAGTCACTTCATCTCTTCGCGTGGGTGCTGTAAGAACCAGCTGAGAGGTGCACCAGGATAACGGGCGTCATCATTATCTTGTGATTAAAACTAACAATTACTGCGAACTCCATTTGTCAATCGTGGAGATTATGGCAAATACCTCTCTTTACGGAGAAGACCTACGTCCAATGATGGGATTCCGCGAGCCGATGATGATGAAAGTCCCACATACTCCAGTCCTTCCCGTAGCGGTATCTTTAACCTCCTGAGGCCTGACGGGTCAAATGCGGTAAATCAAAAACAAAACATAGAACCATATCTCATACATACATACATACACTCACGCCGATAACTCATAGGGTTAGGTAGAGACCATAGTATATACTACATATATTACACACCTCTTTCCCATTGGGGTAGGCAGAGACCACTTCTTTCCACCTGCTACGATCGTTCAATGTAGCAGAGTGGCTATCCGCAGCCCACATTTCGCCCCCGCGGGCAAAGAGACGTGTCGGGTGCCGAACCATGACGCCGCCATTTTATAAGGGTAAAAATGTTAAAGTTCCTCATTGCATTCCCGTGGCTTAATGGAGAGGAAATAAAAAGAATCTCAGAATATGTCACCGACATTCGATTGCAGCCGTTCCATACGACGCGACGGAACGTTCCATATTTGCACATCGACCAATAAATATAATATAATATTAATAAATAGTAGATTGGTGGTGTAGTGGTGTTAGACACGGCTTACGATCCAAGGGTCGAGGATTCAATCCCGGTTCCGTACCACTGAGTTACTATTTGTAATTTATGTACGGTCTACATTATAGACACAAATGTATTTAACGGAGAAGGGAAACTTGGTGAGGAAACCTCCATGCTCGCATGGGTATGTAAAGTCTGCCAACCCGCACTAGGCCAGCGCGGTAGACTACGGCCTAATCCCCTCCTGATCAGGGGAGGTACGTGCCCATATAGTGGGGACGATATGGACTGGGGATGATGATGAATATTTATTTATTAATAAAAGAGATTTTTCTATATTTTTTACATGAGTTTGAGTCATATTAAAGCGCAAAAATTTAGTAGTTACCACAGGTAGTACACATTAGGATTTCTATGTCTCGGTTTGGAGGCTAAAGGAGGTTTTCCAAAAGGATTCCCAGAATCTTAAAAGAGTTTCCCCCAAAACAACAAAAGAAGGTTTCGCAACGTGTGCTATAACTAGCAGTGCCTACTATTTTATCCTTTGGATTTTCTTTTCAGAACACCGCAGAATATATGGAAATATTGGTACAAAACTGTTTGTGGCACAAAAATTCATTTGGATTCAAACCCACGATGTCCAGTTCGAAGGGCAATCTACTAGGACATCATAACTCGGAAAGACTAGCAGCGTGTGTGTGACAAAGAGTAGAGTGTTCTCAAACATCCAATTTCCGTTTAAAATAACAATCGCCCGACGCTTTTTCAGGTCGCTTTCCCCTTTGACGCACTTTCGTTTCGAGAACCCTTGGTGCTGTAAGATTATCGAAAAGCGTCGCCGGGGGAAATCTGTAATCGGGTTTGTCTATTATGCATTATCCCGGGGAGATCCAAGCCTTCGGGCTGTGGCCCGGGATTTTTATCTTCCATTCGTGGCCGACCGCAGACACGAGGACCTAAGTTTGGACTGGGCTCGATAAAGTTATATCAATTTCATTTGGAAACGGTTGACTCTTAGGACCATCGGTGTGTTTGAATATGCTACTAAATTATATGAGTCAACAATATTATTCTAAATATACTTTTGGTCCGTACCTTTTGAACGTGTCAAGTAATAATTTATTAAAATGAATAACAGAATTTATAGTTTATTAGCTTTTGCCCGCACCTCCGCACGCATGAATGTCGGTTTTCCGCTGCCTATTCGTATTTATAACTAGCATTTTGTGTAATAATTCCGACATTGACATTGATCTCATGATATTTCAGAACAAACAGACTATTTCCACCTAAACGGTCAACTATACAGTTTAGTTGGGGTGATAAGTATATCACCCCAACTAAACTGTATAGTAAGATTGCACATATTATTACAAAACTCAAGCTTTTTAAAGTAATGAATTAAATGCAACGACAATAAAAAGAACCAGTTTCCAAAATTATCAATACAGAATCATCGAAATAACACGATGCTCAGATTAAATAAAAAAAGGCTCTATGTTAAATGAAATCGGTACTTAGCTAATAAACCTTCCTACATGTACAACGGATAGACGCTGGTATCAGCATTTGCACCATTTCAAGGCGAACCGGGGCCGAACTAGGGTTATCCGTTTCATTTAGAAATATGTAAAACAATTTATTATTAAAAACAAAAACAGTGCACAGTGCGATGGAAATGGCGATACTCGGAGTCGTAAGCCAAATAAATGATCAAAAATAAGAAAGGACTCAAAAATGTCATCTTCATATTTACTATCAGAAAGTAAATATGGATCAGATAAGACCAGATAATTATCAGAACGCAGAGAAAGCCTAATGAAATGAAAAACCCTTGAATATTTCGGATTCAGAATCAAGATCAGAGTAAAAGATGACTGAATATGGAAGAAAATGGATAAGATTTACGTTAAAAAATTGTACACTCTTTCAAACCAAAATGAAAAAAGGAAACGTAGTTTTGATATGGTTTTTATGACCTCTAAATTTACTGGACATCTACAAAAGTTTCAAGACAGATGTACCGTTCAAATATAAACGCTCTGCCTCATATGCATTGTTATGCCTCATATGAGTCATTATGCCTCATATGAATCATTATACCTCATATGAGTCATTATGCCTCATATGAATCATTATACCTCATATGAATCATTATACCTCATATGAGTCATTATGCCTCATATGAATCATTATACCTCATATGAGTCATTATGTCTCGTATGTCTCAAAATTCCTCGTGAATCGTCTTATGGGTCGTCGTTCTGAAATTAATTTGACGTGACTGCTATAGCTATATACTATACACATGACTAGCCTAACGACTAATTTAACTTTACTAAGTGACTTGAACGAGGTATAACATACGTTATGTCTCGTTGAAGTCACTATGTCTCATAACTCCGTGACTGAAAACTAACCTGACGAAAAAGTGCACGGTATTTAGCGGTAAGTTAAATCAAAGGTAATAAATAGTACTTCTAATGCTAAGACCGATTAAGGTATCGAATCTACTAGAAGCGCCTAGTATAAATACCCGTATTTAGCGACACATTAATGAGTCTATTATATCCTTAGAGACAAGTATCTCTTCTAGCGATCACGAAATCATGCTTCTGAGATAACTATATTAGTAGAAATCAAAACAACCCGGACTTTTTCCCCCGAGTCCAACCGTGTTCGCCACGTCCGATTACATTTCCACCCCTTAATAAGATTATTACATGACGGCGTTATGGCAGACGTATTACCTCCGACGGGATTAGCCCCCTTATCTTCACGGATGAAATATATCGTGTGTAGGTGTAAAGATCTGGGTAATGAAATTTCGAGGTAATAGAAAGCTATTGGAAGGTTTATGGGTCAAAAATGAATCTGTATTTTATTTTATTTACTATAGAGAATAAATAAAATAATTATGTGATTTATTATTTATTTATTTAAAGTTCTTATACAATATGTAAGTGTATGTATAAATTTAGGTGCAATGAGAACGATTAATATAAATATACCAAAGAAATAATTATAATAAAAAATACATTCATATTAGCTTCAGACCGCGACTAAAGGAGTCACTGTAACGACTGGATTCGTGGTGCGGGATACGCAAACGAAAGAGTTTGTGCGAATTTATTTAGTTGAACTATTGTTCTATCGTGTTGTGAATATATTTAGTAATACTCAACATGTTTTCTTCTATTCGTGTTGGCTTTAAATGTAACATCTACCTAACATTAGTCGCGCATCGCTCAGTAGTATACTAGTGCATAAGGCGTAAGAGTCCCCGTTCATATACATATGACGATAAATAAGTCCGTAAATTTCCGTTTAAGCGATATTGGAAAGTCACCCTCCATGAATTCTTTAATAGACCAATAACTCTTTCAAGCGTTCATGGTGAGTTATTTTTTTTTACCATGAATATACAAGAAGAATATACCTATACGTTAAGAATATACGTGCTAAGATATTTAGAATAGAATACTCTTTATTGCATGCTTTTGCATGCAATAAAGAGTATTCTACTTGAAATCAAATGTGTATGTACGTTGGATGTTGTTATCACAAATTCGTCATTATGCTTATCCCCAGTACATATTCACACCCACTACAGGGGCACGGACCTCCCCTGATAAGAGAGGGATTGGGCCGTAGTCTACCACACTGGCCTAGCGCGGGTTGGTAGACTTCACACACCCAAACGGACATACAGGTTTTTTCACGAAGTGTTCCTTCTCCCTTAGTACTTAAGGGAGAAGGTGTCTACAATGTAGACCGTACATAAATTAGATATAACTAAATTACACGGGACCGGGATCGAACCTGCGACCTTTTTGATCGCAAGCCGTATCTGGCACCACTAAACCATCAATGTATTTATTAACGCAAATTATTATTATTTAATTCCTGCTCAGAGACTAGATCTTAAAAAAAAAAGGACTCAGATCGACTAATTAAGGGCTTCTGAAACCAAATCCGACGATATTTGTTTATTTGAGCTTCACGCAAAAATTTAAAAGTACTATTCCGACTTAAATACTGAGGTATGATTCATCAGAATCGGTTCAGTAGTTCAATTGAAAATACAGCTTGATCCCTGTTTTAGTAGATACCGTTAAGGTACAAAGGCTTAAATAAAAGTAGTTCTAAGGCTTTTTAAATAAATCTATGATTGTTTCGGGATTCCCATGTGACGGAAAACCGATATTCACGGGGTCAGAGCCGCGGGCAAAAGCTAGTATTTATACATAAAAACTCATGACACTATTTACTGTCATTAAACCTTAGAATACTTTGGTAAAACTTGTTCTAAGAACAACATATCACAATACTAGTATGAATGTGAAATTGGCCGCAGCTCGGCGCGCCGGCTTGCGTACGGCGCGCCGAGATTAACATGACACCCGGTCATTGTCCGGCTAAATTATGACGGCTATTTATTTTGGAGATTGCTCCGTGCGAGGGGTTCTGGCGTGCGAGGGTCAAAAGTTGAATTATTCGCGAATGTTCCGCTAACTGCTGACACGTGTCTTCAGTAATGAGTATGTCAATTTTTCATTGAATTATAATCTGACGCCATGACAGCCACAGCGGAATAACTATATTTTTTTCCATTCATCATCATCATCAACAGCAGCCTGTGAAAGTCCACTGTTAGACATGG
>WUAW01021172.1:0-10049 GCA_017165845.1 Thaumetopoea pityocampa
ATATATATATATATATATATATATAGAAGCAAGTATTACACTTCATGCCTGTATTATATGAGTACTCGTAAAATAAAACAACAATTCAAATGATAACTTATTGTAATTAATATTCACTTATTATATAGAAATTGTACACACAACAATGTTTAATCGACATTTTAGTTCGACAATAAAACACTAGTAACTAACACTTGTATAGAGTCTCAGTCTCAAATATTGCAAGCAAACACACACGGGAATACACACTCAATGTATATCAGAGGAACTAGGGCTCAACCCTCGATTATACAGGGAAACCAAAGAAATATTTACTAAAACTGCAAACGTGACCTAAAAAATTGTCAACCACCAAAATATTTATTTTCGGCTGCCAATGAATGTTGCCTCTGGTGTCGGAAATGAAATATGTACGGTAACTCAAAATAATGAATAACCAAAAAAATGGTTTTTTAGATACCTTACTTAATATATTTTCATATTATCTGAAACGTTATATATTATAAGTAAGATGTTTTAACATAAATCATGTAATAAATACTATTTTTATTAGGATTATTAACAAACTACTAAATCGAAACAGAACAAATATACTGGCAACATCATACTTTTTTCAGATGATTGTGCTCTCAGAAATAATGATATCTATCGTAGTGTAATTTAGATCCAGCTACACTTTTTTGATTTACACGAATTATACCGATAGTAGCCACATGTCTTGGTAGCGACCGAAAATACTACCTGAATATACCCGTCTAAGTTAAGTGCGTACTATACACAATTCAATGGTACAAAACGATAACTATTTTATTTAGTTTCTTTATATTTATTACTTCTGCGAAAATTTGTCTATGATTAAACCCCCTGCTTTGTACCCGAAAGTCTATTATAGTTCCATCAATTCGATGCTATAATAGCGGTATTAGGCTTTACGCGAGAACACTATATATCAACATAGCACTATTTGTTCTACGAACGAGTCAAAGTTCGGAATACGACGTTATCGTAAGATCGTGTCAAACCGGTGTTCGCCTTCCTTCTACTTTGTTAATGAATACTCACGGAAATGTCGGGGCTTTCCCGGCTTGTGACGCTTCTTGTAAAGCTTCTTCTTGCGCGGACGCATCAGCTCCTCCGCGCCACTGCTCGCGCTGCCACTGCTACCCGCGCGTTTGTTACGTCTATACGACCACATACAAAATTAGTGTTGTACCTTTAACATGGTTGTTTTGGTTTGATTCTGTGTAGCCTTTTTTTTCAATCCAGTATCTAGTTTCTCTAGTACCCCTTCGAACTTCATTTTTTACATCTATTCTGTCAGCATTATTTATAGTTGACTGGCAGAAAGTACCACAGACATTAAGTCTGCCTGTATACATAATAAGGTCATCTCCAGCCCATGGAAGTTGCTGGACATGCGCCTCCTCCTTAACCTCCTCCTCACTTTAGGACCCCAACGTCCATCGGTTCAACAACCTATGTATAGTGTATGAAATATAAAAAAAATATTAAAATGCCACTGCAAAGGTTTTTAGTGAGGTAAACTTCCATTACAGATCAGTCTTCTCTATAGAGCATTGGGCGTATCTTTGAAAGATTTTTTCTCACATCATCAAATAAGAGAAAATGAACCTAAATGCAACCCCACAAAGTACTTTCTACAATGATGTGTACATTTCTTAGACTAAGTTGTGTAATTGAACTTTTCACTTACTTTTGGCAAGATTTGAGAGTGGGACATTCTTTTTTGGTAAGCTCTTCTCCTTCACGCAACCACTCTTGTTCAGCTAAAAAATAAAAACAACAATAAATTGTATGCAACAGGTTTAAAAACAAATATCACTCAAAATAACTCACCTGTCAATTCACGTTGATGCTTACTCTGTTTGCGGGGAGTGGGGCCCGCCTCTTCGCCGGAGGTGCTCAACTCCTCACACTATAACAATTGACAATCATTTGAATTACATACTAACGGACTAACATATTATTGCAACACCCATTACGCAATTTGGTATGCAACAAAGTTGGTAGTAAACTATTTTACTTTGATAACAAATAGCATTTTTGCGGTGTAAATGCATTGATTTATTTGCTCGAAATTTCCTTCACATTGTATCGGTAACAAAATGGAAAAAAAACATAGAACTGTTTCTGAAACTACCCTATTTTTGACTTAATGTTCTTTAGAAAGAAACTACAGAACATACTTCTAGAAACATGAATTAAAAATTATCTTTAGATTTTATTCAATAGGGATTCATTGTTATCGATTTAGAATAAATACATGGGAAAAAGTTCAAATTATTCCATAATCCGAATGTCACGTACATTCGGAATCCGAATATTTTGAAAAAAAATTAATAAAAATTAAATTAATAAATTCCATTATATTCATACAAGTTAATATAAAGCATATAAAATATTGTATGTGTGGCGCCAGCATAATAATAGCGTCACCTGAGTGTACGCTGTGAGAACCAGCTAAGAGATGTACCAAGATAATGGGCAGCAGCTGTTTTTTTGTTTGCTGTGTTTTTGTTTGATCTCCAAGACGCCTGCCAAGTGTGGAAATTAGGGCAAATTCCTCCTTTTCAAAAGGTAGGCCTATGTCCAACAGTGGATGATGGTAATGTGTAAAAATAGTGATGTTCAGCAATTGGAACCAATCATTAAACATTCCTTTAATTACATTTTTTTAAATTAAATGATGGTCAAACCAAATTCTCAAATCGAAGTCAAAAATATTATCGCGCTTTTAGTGCTAATTACAAACGGCTGCAGTAAAGCCCCAGCATTGTGGGGAAAATATCTTATTTGTTATGTATTGATAATAATTAATCATAAAATTTATTGAATATTATAAAATGTTGGAATACCTATTCAACAATATACAACATTTAAAATTTTACATAAATTATAATTTTATGATTCAAATAATAGGAACTTCAAACAAATGGGTGAGTTTATTTTCAATTAATTAGTGGACATTATTTTTAATTAATTGTAGGTTTAATTTACTGAATCAAAAGTATGGAATTCTAGTTATTAGTAATAAAAAAAATAGATTCTTGCAATTTTATATTTTAGAATTTTGTTTTTATTTTCTCTTGTAATCTTTTGATTAATATTTTTCATGTTATATTTGTTTGTAGATTGCATTCATCTTGACAATGAAATTATTTATATCAGTCATCGTGTATTTGTACAAAATATTCTTTATTTCACTTTAATTCAATAAATAAATTTGTATTTGTACCGGATCTTCTTCTGAGTTGGTCTGGTCCATGCTAACGCTGGCTTCGGAAGACGAGTGCTGACGTGGCTTGCAGGAGGGTTGAGGCGGTCGCAGCGTCTCGTCTGGCGGTGGCGGAGTGCCCGCACCACGCGGCCCACCCGCGCCCCCCGCGCCCCGCGACCACAGCGCTCGCATCAACGCCGACGCCAAGTACAGGCTCTGATCCATACGACACAAACAAATATCTCAATGCGAGTGACAACAAAAGAGAACGCCCTTGCCGAATACATTCTTTATTAGTAATACAACACTCCTAGCTCGAATAAAACTTCAACACAGGTATGTAACTATTGAATAAATAGTAATTGTTGGCTAGGTGCCGTGTGGTGACGGCTTAAGAATACACTGTATCACCACCCCAGTCTAACCCATGGGAGTCGTAAAAGGCGACTGAGGGAAGAAGCAGAAACCATCGCTGCAAGTGAAGGAAAACTCTAAATAAAACCCTACACCAACACGTCTGGTAATCGTGATATAGTAGGCCATATACCCCACATGGAAGGTATGAAAAGAATACCGGGGGCCAGTATCCAACAGCCCCGCTGTTCCTAATGATTTCAGTAGCCATTTTCGGGTAGGCCTATGTTCAGCAGTGGACGTCTTTGGGCTAAGATGCATCTCATCTCATCCTTTTGTTGACTAGGTAGTAAGTGTTGAATATCCAGGATACAAAAACAAATTCTTATCAGCATTATCCGCAGTCCGGCATTATAATATACATTGGATGGCATTATGTATCCAGTATTATATGCTTTATTACAGTCCATATTCATCCCCACTACAGGGCACAAACCCAAGGGGGGTTTGTGCCCTGTAGTGGGGATGTAGTGTGTGTAGTGTGTAGTGTAGTGGGGATCAGGAGGGGGATTAAGCCATAATCAACCACACTGGTCTAGTGCGGATTGGTATACTTACCCATGTGTACACACACCCATGCAGGCATGCAGGTTTCCTCATTAAGTTTTCCTTCTCCGTTGAGTACATTGGTGTCTACATTTTAAAATATTTGCACAACGAATTTGTTTTAAATAGTGATTCTGAATTTAATCAAAGAACCTATATAAACATTCATTCATTCAAATAAATATCTTTCATTCATTCATTCTATAACTCATAAAATGTAAACCATACATTAATTTGAAATAACCCATTGGTACAGGACCGGGATCGAACTCACGAACTTTTCCATCGCAGGTCGCACTTAGTACCCCTTGACTACCAATGTAATAAACAAAAAACAACAATGTAAAAAACAAATTAGTTTTTGCTATAATTACATATAGCTATATTATAATATAATGGTGAAAGGAGTAAGAATTCATTAAGCAGTACCTGTTCTGTATGTTCTTTCGGTGGCAACGAACACAACAGACTATAAAGATGAGCACAGGGCTTCGGTGCGAGTGCTCTGATGAATCCAGGTAAGAGATCGNATTCAAATAAATATCTTTCATTCATTCATTCTATAACTCATAAAATGTAAACCATACATTAATTTGAAATAGCCCATTGGTACAGGACCGGGATCGAACTCACGAACTTTTCCATCGCAGGTCGCACTTAGTACCCCTTGACTACCAATGTAATAAACAAAAAACAACAATGTAAAAAACAAATTAGTTTTTGCTATAATTACATATAGCTATATTATAATATAATGGTGAAAGGAGTAAGAATTCATTAAGCAGTACCTGTTCTGTATGTTCTTTCGGTGGCAACGAACACAACAGACTATAAAGATGAGCACAGGGCTTCGGTGCGAGTGCTCTGATGAATCCAGGTAAGAGATCATACACCTGCCGACCGCAGTGTTTGAGCTGTGCAGCGGCCCACACAAGTTCCACGTGATCGGCTGTGATGCGCCCCTCCACTGCTAAGAACTTCAGGATCATATGAGACTGCTTTATCACCTGTGTGATAAGGGGAAATTGTTAAATAAACTTTATTCAATTATGCTATAAAAAATTATGTCTTCTTCCCCATTGATGCATTTACGAGATTATAGACACTTTATAAACAAGAAAAAAAAAGTACTTTTAACCACCTGTTCCTGTGTACAATACATAGACAAAAGCGTTGGGATGATAATAAAAATACGGGGAAACGAAGACGAGGTTCAACCCAGCAAGACACAAGTTTATGCATTCTCAGTAAAAAAAAGAACCATTCGCTGCATTGCTTTGAGGTCACACCTCAAAGCAGGTATCGACATTATGGGAAATATCCAATTTCGGCTTTAACAGATAGGAAAAGCTAAATTAACTTAAAAAAAATTGAGGCGCTGAGCAGAGCGAGAAAGTACTTCATGCCGAGTCATCACCTTCGTCTGTTTATAAAAACAGTGTTAGTATGTGACCAGATTTGTACCTCTGGTCTGGAGCACCCCAATACCTCCTCCTACCATTTGATCACATTCAGCGATGGGTCTCTCCATTTTGTGACTATTTGAATTCCAACAAGCTAGCCTCTCTTAACTGGAAATTGATGTAGATTCTCTCTGATCTTTCAACATATTTACAACAGTGGTGTTTTCAAGGAGCAATTGGTGGTTTATATGCTCAATTTTATAAACAATATTAATCTGACCATAGAAAACAAATATGTTTATATTTCAAGTACCTCCTTATTGTCATACTAATTACATCACACAAACTACTAATTAAAAATCACAATATTATCAGCAACTTAAGCTGATAATATTGTGATTTTTTGTCTAAATTAGCCTAAAAGAAAGATTATGACTCCCTCTAACTCAGGCCGACTTACAAGTATTGCCTGCTGGTTATGCATTAAGCCCTCATGTTAAAATAAAACCTATCAAGCGTGTGAAGGTCCATGCACATACATACTTTATCAAACACATTTATAACATCTTTTGTAAATAACTGTAAAGTATGTAACTGTGTGAAGATATTATTTTTTTTTAATTTTGATCACATAAGTTGGTCGTTGTGACTCGTTAACTTTTTGACTCTAGTATGTCATGTTATTATTAAGCGATTTCAGTTTGCGTGCTTCAAAATTTTCAGAAACACAAACCTAATAGATGTATGGAGAATAAGCAGGAAGACAGACAGGTGTCTGTTGTCCTTATTGTGCATTTTTAAAATGACATGTGGAACTATATGGGTTCCAATTTAGATTACAGAAACTAATTAAAAATTTAATCAAACATACTGACCTCTACATGCAAGTTAGGACCAAATAGGTGTTCAATAATATTGTTATTTGTAAGCCAAGAGGCTAGCTGTTGCCCAGAGAGTTCCACATCTGCAGCTGGCTCTCCCGCACACAGTTCGTTGTGTGCCGCTATGTGTGCATTGATCTGTGCCACACCAGCAAGCCGCATGGTTAACGTGCTGCTGTTGAAGTATTTAAAGGCCAGGGCTAGACCATCACCATCGAACGCCAACGGTGCATCCAAGGGTTCCTTTGCTGCACCCCACATGAAATCTGTCAATTTGAGTGGAAGAAAAATATAACATTAGCTTTTTTCTTCTGGTATGACCTATTGTTGGCTATGTTTAGAGAAATCACAAGACAGTGCACTGGATGCACAGTCCAACACAGTGCAATCCAGTATCACCTGTGTTTAGACAGGTTCTGAGATTGTAGATGGCTTCAAAAAACAGAGCAGGCAGAAGAATTACCAGTGCAAAGAACTAAATCCTAGAATCATCACCATGCATAAACTCTCTATACGTTCTACAATTTTATAACAAAATTAGGTTGATGATGTTAAATCAAATTAAAGAGCACTATGAACAATATTTCATGTCTCTAAAAACAATAGATTAATATGTTATAAAGGGCAAGATTTAGTGCACCAAAAAATAATCTTTTAAAATATTCTTTTTATATATTTTTAAATAATCTTTTAAATAATATAATAATACATGATTGTCTTGAAAATGTATATGGATTATGTTAATGTGACTTTTGTCAAGGTATGGCACTTTGTTCAGTAATCCTTCTCCACCAAACCCTATAGCATTGATACCTAAAGATGTCTATAATACATCTACAGGCAGACACACAGGGGTCCAGGCCAACTATTAAAAACACATTTGAAGTTAATAATTTACAAAAATGTTATATTAACTATGCTTTGGGTGTCTATCCAAAAGTGAATCATAACAAGTGGTCTACAAAACAAGTTGAAGACCTCTGCTCTATGGGAGTCTCAAATAATGATGTTACAACAAACAACACTAGAATAATAGTCTAATGGCAATTTAGTATAATTTAAGAGAAAAACGAACTCAACATTGCTGACCTAAAAATATTTTAAAAATACAAAGACCATAATTTCTCTAAAGTGCATACTTTAAAATTGCAACAAAATAAATTAGGATTAAATAATTGTTTATTTCTGTTTAATTTCAATTTTCTGGATACTTACTACACTGAATGTTCATAAAGAGAGAGGGCAATGATTATTTTAAATTATTTTAGAAAAATATGAAGATTTAGAAATCATAATGTATTCCATTTTCCTGTTGAATCTCTATATAAATCATCACTTTAGGCATACTTACACTATACTATACTACACATTATGTTGCCTTCAAAAATATGTAACAATGAAACATGATGGAAAATCCTACCTGCCATGGATTTTACTGCTGGCATCCTTAGATCTTTATCCTCTAAGCTGCACATGTATTTTAATATTTTACTCCTCAAGGGCATGAAGAGTTGAGCTACAGCTCTGAAGTTGAGCCAGAGCTTCAAATTACCAACTGCAGCTACAATTGCATGAGCCATAGACAACGGCAAACTGTTTGGTGTGGCATGTTCAAATACAGATGACATAGCACAGACTCCACCCAACTTGCAGAACAAGCTGACATTACGGAGCAAGTATGCTGGTATTTCAGTATCATGCAGATCACAATATGAGCTTAAGTTTGATATTTCCTGCGCGGAGAGGTCATCCAGCCGACTGAGTGCTGAATGTTTGCAAGCTAAGTACAAAGGAAAGTTGAGCAGGAAAACTTTTGAGACAATGTGGATGAGTTTCTCTTTTTGTTGCATAGGCCATATTTCTGTGTCATCATTTGACGTTGAAAGATTTTCTGTTGGTTTTGACTCCTCAATAGAGTCTGACATAGGTTCAGGTTTTTCTGCTTGCTGTGATGTTTCCTCCTCAGCTTTTTCATCATTTTCTGTGAGATCAGGCTCTGATTTAGATTTATCATCTTCATTATTAGCTGGTGGTATTTTAGCTGCTTCTATCAGTTCATCTTTGAGCTGTTTCAGTTGGCATACAGATAAACACAATATGCTCTGCACCACAAGGTAGAACCTTTCAAAATTCTTAAGATCCCGGTAACAGCACATGCATTGTCTACAATAACATTTATTTAATTATTATTAAGCAAAATACTTATCAATTCCTTGAATAAATATTAGAATAAACTGAGTAGTTATAACATTGTGACAAAGTCTATCTGGGCAATATTAAGATGTAAACAGTAAGAGAATTTAGCAATACAATAGTACAAAAAGTAAGTAGGTTTTAGAAAACACACTTACCTTTGTGGCCATGAAATAATATAGTTCAGCACGGTCTCCAATTCAGATTGACTTATTGTTGGGTATTGTGAGACATCGTCAGTAAGTCTGGCTTCACCTAAAACACACCCGCACAGGACGATTTAAAGCCACAACCATAAAAACTTAGGATAAAAGTACAAACAACACGAGAAAGAACATATTTATTCCCTTTTTAAGCCAAATAATGTATGGTTCCAGCAAATGGATTGAAAAATTTCGAAACAATGTCACTTACAATTCACTAAAAGCTGTGAAAACTCGGAACAAACATCACACATTGTTAATGTTCTATGTCAATACTGAGCGAAATATTAGTGCAATATTCTTGCAAAGGTTAATTCATGTAAATTATAGATCATTATTGATATTTTTTTGTAACACAAAACGAACACTGCCATAAAATGTCACAAAATCCATTCCACCATTGTTGACGATAGTTGTCAAAACCACAAAAAAACGTTTAATTTTAACGATTAACCAATTTCAATAATTAATTTTAATACTTAACAAGAAATTAATAGATATAATTATGTACCTACTTATAGCATGTATATAAAAATAGAGGTACACAAAATAAAGTAATTCGCCAGATTAGATCCACCAAGGCTTATTGACTTGAAATATATTTTAATCTTTAGAGGACCCGCGGCTATAGTAAATTTTAAAATTTCTATTTGGAACAATCGAGGCTTGTTTATAACTATTTATTTATTAGCACTCGCCGGCCGCTGCCACGGTACGCTCGCTTCGCTCGCTCAGCTCGTGCGTTTTCTATAACAACCTAACATGCTCCTCCTCGCTTTAGTCGTCGTCGTACGTATTTTTGGCCATTCATTATGTTATTTTGTCCTTAACGAAGTTTTTACACCTACCACTACAGCAAAATCGTAAGTACTACAATAAATATGACAGCTTCCGTTACGATGTGATTTTAAGAATTTTAAATATTTTTTCTCAAAAGTGGTTAAATTGCCCTAAATGGGGGTTTTAAAATTTATTTAGCCACAGGTCCTCTATCGATTAAATTATATTTAAAATCAATAAACCTCAGTGGACCTAATCTGTAGAATTGCCCACGAAAAACCATTTATAATTTGTATTATCAGTCATGAAACAACACATAGAAATGTGCTCAAATAATCTAACCTTATCAAAGCAATGATGTTCAACTAAGTTTACTAAATATTATAATAAA